>JAXIVJ010000904.1:0-168915 GCA_036785665.1 Chirona hameri
TTTCGGCGGGTGCCGCCGCCTGCAGGCGAGCGCGAGCTGGGCTGGACTAGCGGCCGGCATGCTGCGTCCGTGCTCGGGCGGCGTAGCATTGAGTCGGAGTCGGAGTCGATTTTTTCAGGCCTGAGTCGGAGTCGGAGTCGGAGTTGCTAAAATTATGTCGACTCCGTAGCCCTGGTCGCAGGGCATATTTTAAGGATTTTCCACTGCGTCCCAAAATCAGAAAAGGGCACACCATGTTGTCGGAAAGGGCACCCTAGGTAGGCTGAAAAGGACACTGCGCACAGGTGCAGAACGGCAGACAAGTCTGGGGGTCAAAACCAACAAATTCCGTTAAAATTCCAAGCAGGGGTCATCGGAATTCGCTTTCTTGTGCATGAATACCTAATTCATTTAAAAGAAGCTTTCCTATGACAAATACTTCGATTTCTTATAAAAAAAAACAGGAAATGCTTTTTCGATCGTCCCATGGCCAGTGGCGTACCCAGGATTCACTCCAGGAGAGGCAATTTTTATCAGGGGGCATAAGGTACCCCCACCCAAAAAAAAACTCACCGGATTTGGCCCACTATATTTTTAGAGGGGCATATTTTAAATAAAAAAATCCCTTTTTAAAAATCGAAAAAAATCATTAATTTTTTCGAAATAGGGCCCTTCGGGCCCTATTTCCAAAGGGGCATATTCGGCCAAGGGGGCACGTACAGACTAGTGGTGCCAATCGGTACAATCATTTTCGGAATTCCGAATTTGTCCGAAGACCTATTCGGTTTTCCGACGGACATAAGCATATTTCTTTGGACTTTTCGGACATCCAATGCCCAATAATGGCTTGTCGCGAAAATCTCTTAGTTACTTTTGTATTAAAAAAGGAAGTGTCCCACAGATAATTCATTTACATATCAAACGCCTTTTCTGCTTTCGGACAAATTTCGGACAAACAATGATTTTCGGACTGTTTCGGACGGACAGCTGATCATGGTCTTGGACATCGGTCGGACATTGGACAAATATTTTCTGAAACTGGCACCACTAGTACGGACCTTCAGGAGGGGCAATTGCCCCCACCCCCGTTAGGTACACTTATGCCCATGGCATGGAATCCATCTTCAGAATCTTTTTTCGATAGACGGCTTCTACAGATGGTAATGATCCTCTAAAAGCCGCTAGAATAGGCCTTAACCTTCGCTCTACGGGAGTTTTTTTTTCACCTTCGCCCTACGGGGGTTCTAAAAAGACCCCCCTGTTAACTTCCAAACCAAGCAACATAGAGCAACGCGGTAAGAACCAACATGTTGCCTGCCATGTTTGGAATCGAACGGTATGCAATTTGTAGGTTTCGGATCAACGAGCGACCTTCCATTTCAAGTGAATGACCTCGATCGACCACGTCCAGAACAGCGATTTTGCTCTGTCAGAAAACCTAAAAAATGAGAAATTGATAAATGTAAATAAAAAGGCATGTTCCTAGACCAGTTTTGTCTCAGAAATACAGAAAAGGTAATTATTTTTCGTATCTGGTCAAAAAAGTCAAAAAAAGTTATTAAAAAAATGACGTCTTGGATTTCTTACACTTAGGGAGTCATCACTCAGTCAAAAATAGATATATTTCCTTGAAATTTGGTTTGAGTATTGTCCATACTCAGTTCTCTCACATATATTCCGTTTTTTTTTACATCTTTGAAGAATAAAAAAATTGTGATGATTTATAAAAAAAAAGTTTTTGTTCATTTTGGGGTCAAAAACCCAAAATTTAGATAATCAGAGATTGACATTTTAAAGAAAATTACATTTTATATCTTTGCTTAATTGCGTTTGCAATTTGCTTTAAAACTCTGTTTTCTACGATTTGTCAAACATTTATCGTTTTTCCACCAACAGGACGTCATCAAAACATCAGTATTTCCCAAGTTTCTCAACCAATTTCAATTAAATGTTTACAGCATACGTATAATTGTTGTATACTTAGCTACTGAAAATTTCAGCAAGATGCGCCGCATGTCTAAAAGTAATGCAAGAAAAACCTCAGGGGGGGGGGGGGGTCGTTTTAGGACCCCCGTAGGGCGAGGGTTAATCCTCGCTAGAGCAGGAAAGGGCGATGTCACCCTCGGTTTTTCGTAAATAACTAACATTTCGTTTGATGTTACTCTTGTCGGTAGAGGGTCATCCTACATACCTCCAAATGAGATAAGAGGATCACAATTGCGGTTCCCGCTTGCTTCGCTCTCCGAAGAGGCGACGTCGTTGGCGTCGGTTGTGCCATTCTGGTGATAACTAAAAAAATGTGTTCTTGAGAGGAAAATTTCATGAAATAAAGTCAAAAGTTGAGTAACTTATTTGGGGTTACACCAAATCGTTCGAAAATTACATTTATCAACATGTGATCCGTCAAACTGGAGTGCGTTTCAAGCGCAGTATGTTCTTCGAGAATAGTTACTTCGGAACCGATATTCGGTGGCTATTGCAAGCTTTACCAACCCGAATTACGCCAACCAAAATAGGTATCACAGCGTTTTATTAAAACTTTATTTATAACTTTCTTGTTTGTAAATACACGTAATTTTTGGGTAGATATTGGTCAGAACTGACTGCGCTTCACAGCTGTGCTGTATAACTTATATCGTTCCTCAGGTTTTGGCGGCATGGCGCTGTAATCAGGGAAAAAAATCAAAAATTGTCCAATTTTAAAACCAAGTCGATTTAAATGCATAAATACTGATCGGTAAGTTTCAGCTTTACATACATTATAAAGCCGGTACATTTGTCTACACAATTGCATATGTTTCATCACTTTAAATGCGATAGGTTCCGACTCCCGAGTGCTGACAAAACCATGATATTTAAATAATTTCGTTATTTACTTTACACGTGCCACGCGCTGATCGCCGACCCACATTGCATACGCCAGGCGGTTAATTTATCTACACGTCTGCACTGGTGGATCTGGCCTCCCAATATGGGGTGGGGGGTGGGGCTAATTTCACTGGGCCTTCCGGGCTCCAGGGGCCTCCATATGACCTAAAAGCTGCCCCCATTTTTCCCTTTGCGGATCTGGGTTATTTTTGTTTTCTCTATGCTATTCTTACGTGTAGGGACGTGTATTAAGTGCAAAAATAAAATTGATGGATATTTGCCTCCAAATATCTTTTTTTTCTTCTCATTTTACATGCTATTTGATATACAAATTAGTTATTCGCTTATATATTTTGACTGAATAAAGCTAGAAGGGCACGGCACACGTCATTTTGTTGTTATCATCAAGACGCGTTGAATGCTGTGCAGCATGACCTCTTGCTGACATTTGATGACCTTGACCTAAGGTCAAGGTCACGGCGCAAGGTCACCTTTCTAAATTTGGCCTACACGGCGATGTTATATATCTTGGAACTTGTCTTGAAGATAGGAACTCATTGGTATTCAAATAATTGCGCGATCATTGATGATTATAAAGCAAACTGGGACATTTTCGGGCTTGCTTTACACCGAGAAGGAAGTTATGAAGTTGAAGAAGGCATTCAAATTCAAATTAATTACAAAGTTGACATTGACAACCAGGCGTTATTTAAGCACAATCGAATTCCTCACAACAAGACAAGTTGTAAGATATATAGCATCGCCACATAGGCCACAATTGAAAACCTAACCTTGAACCTTGATATTGACCTTAGGTGAAGGTCACCAAATGTTAGAAAGAAGTCATACTGCATATCCTTCAACGCGTCTTGACGAAAATAACAAAATGGTATCAATTTTACCTTTTTATCTTCATTCAGTAAAAAGTTATTAGGGAATAACATCTTCCACAAAAAGAACATATAAAATGACAAAATGTAGCATATTTGAAGCCAAATAACCATCATGTTTTATGTTTGAACGACACTTCTTTACACTTAACAATAATAAAGTAAAAAAATAGGAAATACATTTGGTTTGGGTATCCCCCCACCCCCAAAAAAAAACTAACTTTGAAATTTGAGGTCAATGTTATCAAATGTCAGAAAGAGAGCATACTGCAGAGGATTAAACCAGTCTTGATGAGAACAGCCACATGACGTGTACCGTACTATTCTAGTTGTATTCAGGTGGGCTATTCGACGCACCAGCTTAACTGCAGCTCAGCTTTCGACATGAACGATATAAGCTGTGGTCTACAACACTCGCGGCACAAATGTTTCGTTTCAAACTGAAACCAAAACGGTCAAAATGGTTTACCGTGGTAACTGCCCCCCCCCCTCCCCACCTGCAAATTTGCACTGCTTTGTAAAAGTAGGTAAAGGTAGGTATGTCATACTATTTCCACGTCCCACCAGCAGCAGTCACGGCCAACGGATTTTCTTTTTAGCACCGTTGACCCCCCCCCCCCCCATTTTGGGCCCCGCTCACTATATCACTGATCTTTAGGCTTAAACAAGCATGTCACCAATGATGCACCGTTCACTCACCCGTTCCTTACCGTTCCTTATTGCAGACACGATTTCTGCTGGTTGAGTCTCGGACGCCGTCGCCGCATGGTCGAATATTCACCCTGACCTGACCTGACCTGCCTGTCTGTGTGGAGTCACATACCGCCGATTTCCATCAACCGCTACCCCCCCCCCCCCCCCCCCCCCCCCCCGTGACACCATGGCGGACGGCCCCGACCCGCCCTCCGAGCGACCCCTGCGGCTGTGGGTCCGCTCCGAGCCATTTGTCTACGGCATCCTGCCCGTGATCGCCACGCACAAGATCTCAGTCAAGTACCTGCGCAAGATCGTGCAATACGCGCGGCACCGCGGAGCGGCTCACTTTCCGCGGCTGCACTACAGTCTGTGGAAACACATCGCGTGCAACAAGCTGCAGCTGGCCGACAGCTTGGCCAGGCTGTATTTCGACATGTTCGAGCTGCTGCATGAGCGGCCGGCCGAGCAGCGGCTCCGCTGGGACGGGGAGTACGCCCGCTGCGATGGTGCCGCCGAGCGCGATGACTTCGCGGGACAGCGGCATGTGAACTTGCTGCAGTTCGTCGCCTATCTGTTTATACAGGTAAGGGGCGGCGTGACTCGTGCTGCTGACCGACCTGTGACCGCGGCTCTGTATTGTGATGCGTTGTGATTCAAGACAGTCAGCTCGATTTTGATACAAACATAGGCGTACACAAGGGGAGGGGGGGGGGGGCAAACGGGGCAATTGACCCCCCCCCTCTGAAGGTTTGTGTCCCCTTTGGTCGAGAAAAAAATGATTTTTTAAATATTTTTTTTAAAGGAGAAAAATGGTGAAAATATGCCCTTTTAAAAATATGGTGGGCCAAATCCGGTGAGTTTTTTTTTGGTGGGGGTACTTTATGCCCCCCTGAGCAAACATTGCCCCCTCCTGGAGCGAATCTTGGGTATGCTACTGGTTATAAAGTATATGTAATTAATGTCTTTCAGTAGACAAGTGTTTATAAATGTGTATGCCAGATTGCTTGCTATGCTGTATTTAGGTAGTCAGAGGGCTCAAACAAATACGTAGAGGGATCCGATACTCCTGTGATTCGATCCGCTCAAATGCCGATGATTATCATATTTGAGGGAAATATGTGCAAATGACAAAAGTAACCACTTGTGCATATTACGTGAACAATGCCGCCGCAGTTGACTGGTAGCGACCAGTGATCTCTGATGGTCCTATCAGTGATCTCTGACGGTCCTATCAGTGATCTCTGATGGTCCTATCAGTGATCTCTGACGGTCCTATGAGTGATCTCTGACGGTCCATCAGTGATCTCTGACGGTCCTATCAGTGATCTCTGATGGTCCTATCAGTGATCTCTGACGGTCCATCAGTGGTCTCTGACGGTCCTATCCGTGATCTCTGACGGTCCTATCCGTGATCTCTGACGGTCCATCAGTGATCTCTGACGGTCCTATCCGTGATCTCTGACGGTCCATCAGTGATCTCTGACGGTCCATCAGTGGTCTCTGACGGTCCTATCCGTGATCTCTGACGGTCCATCAGTGATCTCTGACGGTCCTATCAGTTATCTCTGACGGTCCATCAGTGATCTCTGACGGTCCATCAGTGATCTCTGACGGTCCTATCCGTGATCTCTGACGGTCCTATCCGTGATCTCTGACGGTCCATCAGTGATCTCTGACGGTCCTATCCGTGATCTCTGACGGTCCTATCCGTGATCTCTGACGGTCCTATCAGTGATCTCTGACGGTCCTATCCGTGATCTCTGACGGTCCTATCAGTGATCTCTGACGGTCCTATCAGTGATCTCTGACGGTCCTATCCGTGATCTCTGACGGTCCATCAGTGATCTCTGACGGTCCTATCAGTGATCTCTGACGGTCCTATCCGTGATCTCTGACGGTCCTATCAGTGATCTCTGATGGTCCTATCAGTGATCTCTGACGGTCCTATGAGTGATCTCTGACGGTCCATCAGTGATCTCTGACGGTCCTATCAGTGATCTCTGATGGTCCTATCAGTGATCTCTGACGGTCCTATCAGTGATCTCTGACGGTCCTATCAGTGATCTCTGACGGTCCTATCCGTGATCTCTGATGGTCCTATCAGTGATCTCTGACGGTCCTATCCGTGATCTCTGACGGTCCTATCAGTGATCTCTGACGGTCCTATCCGTGATCTCTGACGGTCCTATCAGTGATCTCTGACGGTCCTATCCGTGATCTCTGACGGTCCATCAGTGATCTCTGACGGTCCTATCCGTGATCTCTGACGGTCCTATCAGTGATCTCTGACGGTCCTATCCGTGATCTCTGACGGTCCTATCAGTTATCTCTGACGGTCCTATCAGTGATATCTGACGGTCCTATACACCACTCCAACGTCTGCTGTGTGCGGCAGAGCTTGAGTCTCGCCGAAATACAAGTGGAAATATGAACGTGTCGAGTGTGCGGCAGACTTGCGTCTGAGCGGTAAGAAGTGGCGAGACCCAGTGTGTTGTATGTGCGGCAGAACCTGAGTCCCTGTGTGTGTTGTGCATCCGACAGAACCTGAGTCCCTGTGTGTGTTGTGCATCCGACAGAACCTGAGTCCCTGTGTGTGTTGTGCATCCGACAGAACCTGAGCCACACCGGTAAGAAGCAGCGGCTGGGCTCGGCGGTGTCCTCCCCCGGCTCCGACACGGAGTGGCCGGCGGTGCGCGCCGAGCAGCCTCCCGAGGGCGGCGATCGGCAGCACAAACAGCTCGAGGAGCACCAGCACCTCTCATTCGTCCAGACGCACCTCGCCTCACTGGTGGAGGTCAGTTCTGGTGTCCAGGCGCACCTCGCCTCACTGGTGGAGGTCAGTAATCTGGTGTCCGGACGCACCTCGCCTCACTGGTGGAGGTCAGTTCTGGTGTCCGGACGCACCTCGCCTCACTGGTGGAGGTCAGTAATCTGGTGTCCAGACGCACCTCGCCTCACTGGTGGAGGTCAGTAATCTGGTGTCCAGGCGCACCTCGCCTCACTGGTGGAGGTCAGTAATCTGGTGTCCAGACGCACCTCGCCTCACTGGTGGAGGTCAGTTCTGGTGTCCAGGCGCACCTCGCCTCACTGGTGGAGGTCAGTTCTGGTGTCCGGACGCACCTCGCCTCACTGGTGGAGGTCAGTTCTGGTGTCCAGGCGCACCTCGCCTCACTGGTGGAGGTCAGTAATCTGGTGTCCGGACGCACCTCGCCTCACTGGTGGAGGTCAGTTCTGGTGTCCAGGCGCACCTCGCCTCACTGGTGGAGGTCAGTTCTGGTGTCCGGACGCACCTCGCCTCACTGGTGGAGGTCAGTAATCTGGTGTCCGGACGCACCTCGCCTCACTGGTGGAGGTCAGTTCTGGTGTCCGGACGCACCTCGCCTCACTGGTGGAGGTCAGTAATCTGGTGTCCGGACGCACCTCGCCTCACTGGTGGAGGTCAGTAATCTGGTGTCCAGACGCACCTCGCCTCACTGGTGGAGGTCAGTAATCTGGTGTCCAGACGCACCTCGCCTCACTGGTGGAGGTCAGTAATCTGGTGTCCAGGCGCACCTCGCCTCACTGGTGGAGGTCAGTTCTGGTGTCCAGACGCACCTCGCCTCACTGGTGGAGGTCAGTGATCTGGTGTCCGGACGCACCTCGCCTCACTGGTGGAGGTCAGTAATCTGGTGTCCAGGCGCACCTCGCCTCACTGGTGGAGGTCAGTAATCTGGTGTCCGGACGCACCTCGCCTCACTGGTGGAGGTCAGTAATCTGGTGTCCAGGCGCACCTCGCCTCACTGGTGGAGGTCAGTAATCTGGTGTCCGGACGCACCTCGCCTCACTGGTGGAGGTCAGTAATCTGGTGTCCAGGCGCACCTCGCCTCACTGGTGGAGGTCAGTAATCTGGTGTCCAGACGCACCTCGCCTCACTGGTGGAGGTCAGTAATCTGGTGTCCGGACGCACCTCGCCTCACTGGTGGAGGTCAGTTCTGGTGTCCGGACGCACCTCGCCTCACTGGTGGAGGTCAGTTCTGGTGTCCAGGCGCACCTCGCCTCACTGGTGGAGGTCAGTTCTGGTGTCCGGACGCACCTCGCCTCACTGATGGAGGTCAGTTCTGGTGTCCGGACGTCAGCAGCAGGTTGGTGAAGGTCGAGTCAACGGACGTAACTTATCTCCGTGGCATGCGTTCAACCCGACGGGCCCAGTCAGCAGTCGGCACTCGCTGCCGCACGTTGAGATGCAAGTTTGGACTCCAGAACATGTCTAGTGTATGTACCAAAGTTGCATTTCAGCTGTAAGTTGCAAGTTTGGACTCCAGATCATGTCTAGTGTATATGTACCAAAGTTGCATTTCAGCTGTAAGTTGCAAGTTTGGACTCCAGATCATGTCTAGTGTATATGTACCAAAGTTGCATCTCAGCTGAAATACGGAACGGCAACGAATCGCGATCCGAAAAATTGACCGCATGACAGGGCTACGTCGTGTCTGTTGATTTAACCCTGCATTGTCTGTTCAGCAGTCTCGTGCTGTGTGCTTCTTTTATGCTATAATGAAACATCACTCATTTGCACCGTTTGCCCAACAACATTACCCGTCCATAGCAAAGATGAGTAGGCACTCGCGTCAACTGGCGATCGCCGCTGCTCGTCGCCTGACGCCGCCGCTCCTCGCGGCTCGTGTGTTCCATGGCCAGCGGCGCGGCGGCACGGAGACGTGTTAGCGCGCCGCTCTGTCCGCCTGTCAGCTGGCCTGTTGGCGGCCGCCGTTATGGCCGGGTAATTGTAGCAGCGCTGCAGTCTGCCAGGCCCGGCGGCGGTGCAGCTGGCATGCTGTTGTGTTCGGTAATGCCGTGTTGTGCCGGAGATATTGTGGAATTGTGGAAGAATGGGTGGTACATGTAGGCCGTAGGGGCATCGCATCCTAAATGCTCATCTGGCCATCTGTGGATGCATAGTTATCGTATGCTGATGAGCGAGGCGATTAAGGCGAGCTATCTGCAGCTGAGGGCGCCACTGACTGTCCCGTGTGTCTGGTGATGGGTGAGGGCGCCACTGACTGTTCCGTGTGTCTGTGGTGTTGGGTGAGGGCGCCACTGACTGTCCCGTGTGTATGTGATGTGGGAGGGCGCCACTGACTGTCCCGTGTGTCTGCGATGGGTGAGGGCGCCACTGACTGTCCCGTATGTCTGTGGTGATGTGTGGGGGCGCCACTGACTGTTCCGTGTGTCTGTTGGGCTGGGTGAGGGCGCCACTGACTATTCCGTATGTCTGTGGTGCTGGGTGAGGGCGCCACTGACTGCCCCATGTGTCTGTGGTGATGGGTGAGGGCGCCACTGACTGTTCCGTGTGTCTGGTGCTGGGTGGGGGCGCCACTGACTGTCCCGTGTGTCTGTGGTGATGTGTGAGGGCGCCACTGACTGTCCCGTGTGTCGGTGGTGCTGGGTGAGGGCGCCACTGACTGTCCCGTGTGTCTGTGGTGATGTGTGAGGGCGCCACTGACTCCCGTGTGTCTGTGGTGATGTGTGAGGGCGCCACTGACTGTCCCGTGTGTCTGTGGTGATGTGTGAGGGCGCCACTGACTGTTCCGTGTATATGGTGCTTGGTGAGGGCGCCACTGACTGTTCCGTGTGTCTGGTGGTGGGTGAGGGCGCCACTGACTGTCCCGTGTGTCTGTGGTGATGTGTGAGGGCGCTACTGACTGTCCCGTGTGTCTGTGGTGCTGGGTGAGGGCGCCACTGACTGTCCCGTGTGTCTGTGGTGATGTGTGAGGGCGCCACTGACTGTCCCGTGTGACTGGTGATGGGTGAGGGCGCCACTGACTGTTCCGTGTGTCTGTAGTGCTGGGTGAGGGCGCCACTGACTGTCTTGTGTGTCTATAGTGATGGGTGAGGGCGCTACTGACTGTCCCGTGTGTCTGTGGTGATGTGTGAGGGCGCCACTGACTGTCCCGTGTGTCTGTGGTGATGTGTGAGGGCGCCACTGACTGTCCCGTGTGTCTGGTGCTGGGTGAGGGCGCCACTGACTGTCCCGTGTGTCTGGTGATGGGTGAGGGCGCCACTGACTGTTCCGTGTGTCTGTAGTGCTGGGTGAGGGCGCCACTGACTGTCTTGTGTGTCTATAGTGATGGGTGAGGGCGCTACTGACTGTCCCGTGTGTCTGTGGTGATGTGTGAGGGCGCCACTGACTGTCCCGTGTGTCTGGTGCTGGGTGAGGGCGCCACTGACTGTCCCGTGTGTCTGTGGTGATGTGTGAGGGCGCCACTGACTGTCCCGTGTGACTGGTGATGGGTGAGGGCGCCACTGACTGTTCCGTGTGTCTGTAGTGCTGGGTGAGGGCGCCACTGACTGTCTTGTGTGTCTATAGTGATGGGTGAGGGCGCTACTGACTGTCCCGTGTGTCTGTGGTGATGTGTGAGGGCGCCACTGACTGTCCCGTGTGTCTGTGGTGATGTGTGAGGGCGCCACTGACTGTTCCGTGTGTCTGGTGATGTGTGAGGGCGCCACTGACTGTCCCGTGTGTCTGTGGTGCTGGGTGAGGGCGCCACTGACTGTCCCGTGTGTATGCGATGGGTGAGGGCGCCACTGACTGTCCCGTATGTCTGTGGTGATGTGTGGGGGCGCCACTGACTGTTCCGTGTGTCTGTTGGGCTGGGTGAGGGCGCCACTGACTATTCCGTGTGTCTGTGGTGCTGGGTGAGGGCGCCACTGACTGCCCCATGTGTCTGTGGTGATGGGTGAGGGCGCCACTGTCTGTCCCGTGTGTCTGTGGTGATGTGTGAGGGCGCCACTGACTGTCCCGTGTGTCTGTGCTGGGTGAGGGCGCCACTGACTCCCGTGTGTCTGGTGCTGAGTGAAGGCGCCACTGACTGTCCCGTGTGTCTGTGGTGATGTGTGAGGGCGCCACTGACTGTTCCGTGTGTCTGTGGTGGGTGAGGGCGCCACTGACTGTCTCGTGTGTCTGTGGTGCTGGGTGAGGGCGCCACTGACTGTCCCGTGTGTCTGTGGTGATGTGTGAGGGCGCCACTGACTTCCGTGTGTCTGTGGTGATGGGTGAGGGCGCCACTGACTGTCCCGTGTGTATGCGATGATGTGTGAGGGCGCCACTGACTGTTCCGTGTGTATGTGGCGGATTACAGGCAGGCTTGGAATTTGGGTCATTTTCTGGACTTTTTGGGTCCAAAGAATTTTGGTCTCTTCATATTTGTTCAGGAAATTTGCTCTCTTTTCGCCTGATCTTACCGACATTGTAGTTAAAATATAATTCAATTTTCCTCACAAGGATTTAATATCTATTATAAATCAGGATTTTTTACTTTCCAAGTAAAACAATTAAAACAAAATGAAAATCTTAACTTGCCTGACAATACAATTTTACTCTCCACCTATGGATTTTTACTCTCTGGGACCAGGTCATGAAATGAAAAATCCAACACTGGTTACAGGTGCTGGGTGAGGGCTCTCCGCTGGGTCCGGCCGGCGGGGACGCCATGGTGGGTCGTGCCGTGGTGGAGGCGCTCTCGTTCCTGATTGACCTGGACACGGGCTGTCCGCCCCCGCCACCGGCAGGGGAGGAGACTGAGCCAGTCACCCTGGCCTCGGTGGCCGTTGAGCCAAGCCGCGCCAACCAGGTGATACCCCGACACTGATACCGATACTGACACCGACTCTGATTCTGATACTGACACCGAGACGGCGACAGAGACGGAGATAGGGAGGCACAATGGGCCCAAGACACTGGCAGATAACATTGTTTAAAACCCTCCGTTGTAAATCTCGGAGTTTGTTATTCCAATACATTGTTGATATTGGACGCCAATTGCATGCAAATGTTGCCTTTTCGCATACATTAGTGAGTAAATGGGAAAATATTGAAATTCTTTTAACTTACGTCCGTCAGAAGTCCAAGAAAAACGACAATCAGTCCGTCCAAACTGCGACGTTTCGTTTTGTTCACATAAGTTTCAAATTTAACAAAGTACGTATTCTGTAATGTGTGCCGATCTTCCCTCGCCGTAGACGGGATACGTGCCGACGGCTGACGCGTTCCAGCAGTCTCGTCTGCTGCGATGGATCACAGGCTCTTTGGGTCCTAACCCGTACGGTAAGGAGGCTGGATCATAGGTGGCTTTGGGTCCTAACCCGTACGGTAAGGAGGCTGGATCATAGGTTGCCTTGGGTCCTAACCCGTACGGTAAGGAGGCTGGATCATAGGTTGCCTTGGGTCCTAACCCGTACGGTAAGGAGGCTGGATCACAGGCTCTTTGGGTCCTAACCCGTACGGTAAGGAGGCTGGATCATAGGTTGCCTTGGGTCCTAACCCGTACGGTAAGGAGGCTGGATCATAGGTGGCTTTGGGTCCTAACCCGTACGGTAAGGAGGCTGGATCATAGGTGGCTTTGGGTCCTAACCCGTACGGTAAGGAGGCTGGATCATAGGTTGCTTTGGGTCCTAACCCGTACGGTAAGGAGGCTGGATCATAGGTTGCTTTGGGTCCTAACCCGTACGGTAAGGAGGCTGGATCATAGGTTGCCTTGGGTCCTAACCCGTACGGTAAGGAGGCTGGATCATATGTTGCCTTGGGTCCTAACCCGTACGGTAAGGAGGCTGGATCACATGCTCTTTGGGTCCTAACCCGTACAGTAAGGAGGCTGGATCACAGGCTCTTTGGGTCCTAACCCGTACGGTAAGGAGGCTGGATCATAGGTTGCCTTGGGTCCTAACCCGTACGGTAAGGAGGCTGGATCACAGGCTCTTTGGGTCCTAACCCGTACGGTAAGGAGGCTGGATCATAGGTTGCCTTGGGTCCTAACCCGTACGGTAAGGAGGCTGGATCACAGGCTCTTTGGGTCCTAACCCGTACGGTAAGGAGGCTGGATCATAGGTTGCCTTGGGTCCTAACCCGTACGGTAAGGAGGCTGGATCATAGGTGGCTTTGGGTCCTAACCCGTACGGTAAGGAGGCTGGATCACAGGCTCTTTGGGTCCTAACCTGTACAGTAAGGAGGCTGGATCATAGGTTGCCTTGGGTCCTAACCCGTACGGTAAGGAGGCTGGATCATAGGTGGCTTTGGGTCCTAACCCGTACGGTAAGGAGGCTGGATCATAGGTTGCTTTGGGTCCTAACCCGTACGGTAAGGAGGCTGGATCATAGGTTGCTTTGGGTCCTAACCCGTACGGTAAGGAGGCTGGATCATAGGTTGCCTTGGGTCCTAACCCGTACGGTAAGGAGGCTGGATCATAGGTTGCCTTGGGTCCTAACCCGTACGGTAAGGAGGCTGGATCACATGCTCTTTGGGTCCTAACCCGTACAGTAAGGAGGCTGGATCACAGGCTCTTTGGGTCCTAACCCGTACGGTAAGGAGGCTGGATCATAGGTTGCCTTGGGTCCTAACCCGTACGGTAAGGAGGCTGGATCACAGGCTCTTTGGGTCCTAACCCGTACGGTAAGGAGGCTGGATCATAGGTTGCCTTGGGTCCTAACCCGTACGGTAAGGAGGCTGGATCACAGGCTCTTTGGGTCCTAACCCGTACGGTAAGGAGGCTGGATCATAGGTTGCCTTGGGTCCTAACCCGTACGGTAAGGAGGCTGGATCATAGGTGGCTTTGGGTCCTAACCCGTACGGTAAGGAGGCTGGATCACAGGCTCTTTGGGTCCTAACCTGTACAGTAAGGAGGCTGGATCATAGGTTGCCTTGGGTCCTAACCCGTACGGTAAGGAGGCTGGATCATAGACTACTTGGGACCCAACCCATACGGTAAGGAGGCTGGACTCAGTTAAAAGATATAACCTCCTGTAAACGAAGCTCAGAATGCTTTGCAAGCAACGGAGCTCTCTAAACTGCTTGAAGTGTTCATAACTGATGGCTGCTTCCATTCTTTCTGGTCGCTCGAAAGTCATTTAATTCTGAAAATAGAAATGTGGAGATCTGCCACTGCCCGTCTATCTGCCGGGCAGGTGTGGCGGCGTGTGTGTCTTCTGGCCGACGTCTGTCGTGGCCTAGCGCCACCTCCGCGGACCGGCGCGCCGATCACAAGCGCGGCAAGATGGCGACCAACGCGCACGTTGCGCCGCCCGGCGACAAGCTCATCGTCACCTCTGCGATCCACAAAGAGACGGTGGCGCGCCTGTCACCGACGCTGTGCGGCGCCACGCTGAAGCTCCACCGCTGCCACCAGGCGTTCCTCTACTTCCTCAGCCCGCTGCGCAACGTCTCGATCGACAAGTGCCACGACACGACCGTGGCGCTGGGCCCGGTGTCGGGCACGGTCCAGCTGACCGGCTGCCGCGCGGTGCGACTGATCGCCATTTGTCGCAGACTAGTGGTGAGCGACAGCGTCGGCTGCACGCTGCACGTGACCACGCCCACTCGGCCACTGCTGGCAGGCAACCGGAACGACTCGCTGACGCTGGCGCCGTACCACACGCACTACCCGGCGCTGGAGGAGCAGATGCGCCAGGCGGGGCTCGGTGTGGTGCCCAACTTCTGGGACCAGCCGCTGTGTCTGGCCGTGGATGGCTCGCTGGACGCACCGCCCTGCTGGCGGCTGCTGGAGCCGGCCGCCTTCTTCCCGTTCCACACGCCGTTCCCGGTGGCAGGAGGCACGCGACGCAGCCCCGGAAGTCTGCCGTATCGGTACCAGCGCGTCCTGCAGGAGAGGCGCGCCCGCACCGAGCAATGGAACCGGCTGGTGGCTGAGGCAGGGCTCACCAAGGAGCAGGTCACCAAGTTCCAGGTGGGTGTGCACTGTACAACTCCCGGGCCAACAGGGTGGGGCTGGGGCTTGACACTAAGTGTTGAACGTGGGAGGGTGCAGTGGTGCGTTTCGCCTCGGTGCCAAGCGATTGAGCGTCAGCGAAAAACAGGTACATTGTGTACGTTCAAGGGGCGCCTTCTACAATTTGTGTGGTATTTACGTGCCCGAATATAAATATTGTATCTCTAAATCAATAATTCCCCTTGTAAGCCGGCGTGAGAGTACCGTGTCTGTGTGTTGACAGGAGCTGCTGCGTCGGCGGTTCGAGGTCTGGCTGAAGGAGACTGGCAGACAGCGGGAGATCAACAGTCTGGCGGCATGTAAGGAGCGCACGACCCGCTACGAAAAGTACAAACAGCTAGCGGCGGTGGCGGCGACCGGCGGCAGCGGCGAGAGGGAGGCCCCAGACACCCCCTGAACGGTCAGTCGGCCCGGCGGCCAGCGACGTCTCTGGCTGTGAAGGCAAATGATGTGAAGGCAAAGGCTGTGAAGCCTATGCATATACCTCTGGCAACGAGTAGTCGGGGCATAGCTGCGCTCTTGCCGGCGACGCCTTAGCTGCCATCAGAACGGGAACGGAGGCTGGGATAGTGGGAGTATTGTCAAGTGTGTTGTGCTCCAAACTTGAGAATTGGGGGCTTCCTACCCTGGTTGGAGTGAACTGGGCATGTAAAGACGAATTTAAGCGATGCAGAAGTGTCAATCGCAGTTGCTCAGCTAATGCGTTTCGACCGCAATCAAGATTAGGCGAAACGCTGTGAATTTGCTCGATGCCAAGTCGAGTTTCTGGGCCGATGCCAAGTACAGCATTGGGCCAGAAAGAATGCGACCTAAAAGTGTTCAGGCGGCAGACCACATTTATTCGTAGCGTCAGTTCAGTTGTGTTCTCTGTTGTATCTGTGTCCGTGTTATGCACAAATACAGTTATCGCGAATTGCTAAATAGTCAAATACAAATACAGTTCTCGCGAATTGCTAAATGGCTCCAAGTATTCGTTTACATGTAGAGATAACAACGTCACATAACTGGTTTAATATTTCTTTAGAAACGCCGCTGCCTGTCGAGAGTGACCGGTGCATTTGTTCCGTCCCATACAATTCCTTTAGTATACATTTTAGCATACTTCCACGACAAAATATGATGATCACGTTTCAATTACGATTCAATTACACTGGTAAATTGTCCAAATACACGGAGTCCCAGTGGCTACATTCAATTATACTGAAATACTATTGCTGTACCAATGTTTTAATGATCATATATATGCATGTTTCCATTTTTATTGATTTGATATAATTCACCTCATATATTCAAATGTTGAATCAAACGTGAATCGATTAAAATATTTGTTTTGATTCTTTGAATCAGAATGAATCAATTCTCAAAATTGTATCCTTGATTCGAACGGTGATTGAATCATTCAGATTCAAAAATGAATCATGGTTGAATCGTTCCAAAAAAGTTGAATCAATAACCAGTCTGGTCACTTCCACTGCGACACATTCTGGACGTGTCCCCGCCTCTACCTTCCAGGTGAATTGGTAAGTGATTTAGAAGCTGGGTCAGGCTTTATTCACAAGCGGGCATGTACCAGTACAGAGCCGAGTACGGCAGATCAGACAGTTGAACAGTGGGCGACAGTTAGAGACTACACGGTAGCAGCACACCGGCTCAGTTGCCAGCAGAGGGTCAGTGTCCGCCACAGAGCACAGACAGCACAGTATAGAAACAGTAGGGTGGTCCGGTTTTCCCCCTTAGAATGTTAGGTCTCATCCCCCTATTTGATGCATTTTGGGACGCTGATTACGATGAAAACATCAAAATTATGAAATTCGAGAGAGAAAAAATCGATGTCGCACTGGATTTATATTTCTCACCGAAGCGATTTCTGCACATTTTAACCTCTCGTAAGCGCAATAACTCAAATACATGCTGAAATATATCATAGATGAATATTTTACTTGTATTTACAATTATTTTCTTACCATTTGACACTAATGTCATTACCTTAGCTCAATCACCTGAACAGCAATCACCAATAATAGAACGGATGTTTGAGCAGTTTAACCGAACCGCTCAATAGATGGCGTTGTTCGCAAGGACCACAATTCTGCGAAAATCGTTCCGGCTCAGGCCAGCTGCTGGTGGGCGGGCTGGTACGCAGGCAGCAGCTCCCGGTACACGACATTCCGCGTGTACGTCTTCTGGCCGGGGGGGGGGGGGGGCGACCCTGCTGCGCACCGTCGACCACCTTGACGCGGAGCGCCGCCTCGCGTCGCACACGCGACATGCCACGACAAGCTGGCCGTGGGCGTGGGCGCCCCGCCGAAGCGACACGCCCACTATCCGTCTGGGCCTGTGCCTTGCTGATGGTGAGGGCGTATCCGAGGCGAACCGAGAACTGCCGCTGCCGGAACTTGAAGGGCAGACCTGTGTCGGACGGCTGCATCGCGCTCGCCGGTCGCCGCTCCGGTAATGTCATCGGCGACGATCGTCGCCTCGCCCAGCCGTGTGCCGGGTCACAGTCCGCGCTCGATGGCAGGTTACGGAGCAGCATGACGACGGCCATGTCGTCAACGCTGTGATACACGGCCACCGGGTCGGACAGGCGGTTCAGGACCGTGGCGTTGACTGCCAGTGACTCGTCGCTGCGCGGACAGAGGATGGCCCGATTCCTGAGCTGGTCGGCTGCGGCCTGCAGCGCCTCCTCTGGGAAGACGGCGTCCACCAGCTATCTGTGCTCGACTTCGTCCGGCAGCTCGATGGCGTGCTCACCGCGGCCGGCCACAGGCGGCAGGCGGCCGTCGCCCAGCGCCAGCAGCCGCTCGCAGAAGTGGCGTTCACCAGTGTCCGCCCGCATGTTCCTTTCCAGGAGCATGGTGCGCACGTGCGCCCACAGCGGGCTGTGCTTTACGCTGGTGCCGACGACAGCGGCGCGCGAACAGTTCCGGACGACCGGTGGGATCCGCCGGAAGTTGCCTCCGAACAGCCGCCAAACGGCACCGCGTTGCCACGCAGATCGCGCAGCAGCCGGTCGACGGCGTCCAGCGGGTGTGATGGCGCCATGGCCACCTCGTCCCAGACGATGAGGTTGGCGGCGCGTATGGTGTCGGCCTGGGGACTCGCGCTGACGAAGCAGGTGCTGTCGTCGACAACTGGTACGGGCACTGCGAATGGACGGTGTCACCGTCCAGCAGCGTGGCCGCGATCCCCATCCAGGCGACTGGCAGCACCGACTTGTTGCGCCCGATCTTGGTCGCCCTCCCGCTGCGCAGCAGGGCGATCAGCACGTTGTAGACCGCCGTTTTGCCGCAGCCGGCCGCGGCACACATGAATGTGGCACGCGGCTGCGGCGGCGCGACGTGCGCCTCTTCCACGTCGTGGAGCACGACGTCGACGATACGGCGCTGCCCGGCCGACAGCGTGGCGAGGCGTGCCTCTGCGGCGTCGACGTCAGCGGCCGCCATGTTGCCTCCGTCGTCCACGTTCGAGGCTGCACCGACGTGCTGGTCACCGGCCGCGTCGTCCGCGCAGTCCAGGCTGACGTCGGCGCCGCTCAGGCCGTGCGCTCGCAGGTGCACAGCTCGTGCTGGCGGGCGCGTGCCACACCGGCGACTGAGTCGAACCGGCGCTCCAGGTCCTCAGTGAGGCGGCGTGGTTCTACAGAGCCGGCGCGTCGCCGACGGCGTTGCACATGCAGAGCGTGGCGAACAGGTGGTAGAGCTGGTGAGGCATCCGAAAGAGGGCAGCCTTCGCCAGACAGCGCTCCCACTCCTTGTCAACGGCCAGCAGGCCACGCCGCCGCGCCGCCTCGCGGAACGTTGGGCACATCTGGCCGTCGACGGTGCGGAGGTCTTCGTAGCTCTGCGCGCTCGCCACGTGCAGCAGCAGCATCCGGAGGTGGAAGCGTTCCACGTCGGACGCGCTCGCGCCTGAGGCGGGTGATGACGCCATCAGCGCCACGGCGACGGGGCTGCCACCGGTGCGTCCGCTTGTTGAAGGTGTAGTGGAGCGGGATGTCCGCGTACCGGTGGCGGTGGGCGTCTGGCGGGAGCCGCTTCAGCGTGAACCACGCAGTCTGCGTAGAGTCGCCGCGCTGCGCACGGTCCAGCACGGCCGCCTCGGCGCCCTCGGCGAAGAACACCTGCTGGCGGCCCGGCAGGTGTACGGTGAGGCGGACGACCGTGTGCGACTGGTAGTGCATTTCAAAGGCAAACAGCCGCCACATGGCTTCCGGCGCGCAGACGTACCGAGTGTTCAAGAACATCTCGATATCGTCTGGCGGGTCGTCGTCGTCCGACACGCGCACGCAATCGTGGCCCTTGTAGATGTACTTTAGGCCCCGTCAAATTTCATGAAGTATTTGGCAAACCCGCTCCCCTGGTATTTTCCCATTGCTTGGTAAACCAATAGGAAGCATGTAAAATGTCAGCCCTAGCTTGATTTTTTTGTCTGCCCCAAAGGCTCCGAAGTTTTCCCCATACGGTATAATGGAGACTGCAACTCTGGTGTTAGTAACACTAGGATTACATTTTAAAGGCGCCATTTCTTGTGCAACGTCGTCCCTTATATTCATATTTAACTGTTGTTAAACCAGAGGGACACGCTTAATTAATCCCTAGGATGCAAATTGATCACCTCCCCCCCCCCCCCCCCGACCAGGGCTAGGCGAATGGAATGAATGTTCCCGATTTTGTTTAGTGGAATGCATTATGGTTATCGTGTAAAATGTTTGCACCTTCCGCCACTTAAAGGGATATTGCCACCTCGCAGGCTAATATGGAGTTTTTGGTGTGTATCGGTAGATTAACTATCGCCCTACGGGGGGGGGGGCCTGACAGGCCCCCCCTGAGGTTTTTCTTGAATAACTTTTGACACATGGGGTGCATCTTGCTGAAATTTTTGATAGCTGAGTTTACAACAATTATACGTAGGCTGTAAAAATTTAATTGAAATTGGTTAAGTAGTTTGGGAGATAATAATGTTTTGATGACGTCATGTTGGTAAAAAAAAGAGATATTTGAAAAATCGTAGAAAGCAGAGTTTTAAAGCAAATTGCAAACGCAATTCACCAAAGATGCAAAATGGCATTCTATTTAAAATGGCAATCTTTTATTTTCAAAATTTTTGGTTTTTGACCCCTAAAATTAAACAAAAAACTGATTTGTTTTTGGAAAAATCCACACAAAATCCACATTTTCAAAGATATTAGAAAAACCGGAATATATGTGAGAGAACTAAGTATGGGCAATACCCATAACAAATTTCAAAGCAATACCTTAATTTTTGACTGAGTGATGGCTTCCTAAGTGTAAGAAACTGATGACGTCATTTTTTTATAACTTTTTTGACATTTTTGGACAAGATACGAACAAATAATTACCTTTTTTGTATTTATGAGCCAAAACTGGTCGAGGAACATGCCTTTTTATTTACATTGATCAATTTCTAATTTCGAGGTTTTCTGAAGAGCAAAATCGCTGTTCTGGGCGTGGTAAATCCGAGGTCATTCACTTGACCTGGAAGGTCACCTGTTGACCTGAAACCTAAAAATTGCATACTGTTGGATTCCTCTCATGACAGGCAACATGCTGGTTCTTACCGCATTGCTCTAAGTTGCTTGGTTTGGAAGTTAACCTGGGGCGCCTGTCAGCCCCCCCCCCCCCCCCCCCGAGGGCGAAGGTGAAAAAAGCTCCCGTAGGGCGAGGGTTAACCCGCGCGGCGCTGGGGGGTAAATTTTACCCCCCCCCCCCCCCTCCCGGATTTTCTCCATAACTTGACAACTATGACAGATATCAAAGTGAAACTTACGGTAGCTTATGGTGCATCAATTCTACGTCTTCTGCCATTTTTTTTTTATTCGTGAAAATTTGTGGCAGATAATGACGTTTTAGTGACGTCATGCCATGTCATTTTTGGTGAAAAAACGTTAAATGTTTGAAAAATCGTAGAAAATAGCGTGTTACTGCAAATTGCAAATAAAAGGCGTCAAAAGAAGGGAAATAACATTGTCTTTGACATGGCTATCTCAGATGTTCAAAATTTTGGGTTTTTGACCCCCAAAAATGAAAAAAAAATTGGGGAAGAATTTCCACAAAAGTTTGTTTGAAGATTTAAAAAAAAAACGGAAGATATATTAGAGAACCGAGTATGAACGATGTTCAAACCAAATTTCAAAGCAATTTCTTTATTTTTGACTGACTTATGGCTCTCTAAGAACAAGTAACTCATGACGTCATTTTTTTTTTATTGCGTTTTTTGGCTTTTACTGACCAGATACAGACAAATAAATGCCACCACTGTATTTCGAAGACAAAACTAGTCTAGAAACATGCAATGTTTATTTATATTAATCAATTTCAAATTTTGACCTTATTGTGACCTGACCTTGACCTGAGGACGATTATATGGTGTCAGGCTGTGAAAATGGCTGCTTCTATCGAATTATACGTGTAAAATAACCCATACAACATGTGTCGCATGGCTTTCGTAGACCTGTGACCTTGTGTGACCTGACCTTGACCTTTGCTTACAATTTCACTTTTACTTATGCGGAAAATGCATTATACACTCTGGAGCACTTTGTGAGATAATAGTTGCAATATAAGGCTTTGGATGGAAAGTATAGCCCAAAAACTCAAATACTTACATTTTACATTTGACCTGACCGTGACCTGACATGTGACCTTATGTTAAGAATTTCGAGTATGCATTCGATTATTCTCGTTGAGAGCTTGCGATCGCCGCATTGCGCGTCTCGCTGCGGTTATTGGTTCAGAAGATACGAGGGGGGTAACATTTACCCCCCCAGCGCCGCGCGTTCGGCTGGAGACCCCAGCGCCGCGCGGGTTAAAGGGACATTCCCACCTTAATATTAGTTTTGAGTTGAGATAGCCATGTTGTTGGATTTGCTTTGAAATTAAGTAGGGGAGCAGTTAAAACAACCATATAGGTCTATTCGAAAAGAAATTCGAGCTTGGTCTTGACAATTGTAACAAATAAACCCCACGTGTATTTGAATAGGGGTTTAAAGCCGATGACGTCGTCTCTCTTTACCCAATGGTGATGATAGTCGACTTGTTTTAAGGTAAACCTTGGAGATATTTACGCGTTTCGTTTCTCGATCGCTGGGTGTATTATATTTACCGTGGGTTATATCAGGATAACTAGACTTCTATAAAGTGAAACTCTAATGCAATTTTCAAACGATGCCAAGAATTCGATGTGTGGTATGTGGAGCTTTCAGTACAAGACTTCGGTGGTCAAGTGAGTGTGACACAGTTTACCTGGTACCTGCTTGTATTTGAATCGCCAGAATTGTCTGACAAAAATTGTGCCAAACTTCGGCAGCGTAAAGGATTTATCTATAGCTCTATTTAGCTCAATAATGACGTCATCCACCCAAATTTTAAAAACTTTATTATAAATTGAGTGAAGTTTTCGGGAGAAAAAAAATTCACCATCGTTTTCAGCAGCACTTACTTCATATTTTCGGGTACAACCGGCCTATATTTGACAACTTTCAGAAAAGTGGCAATGTCCCTTTAAAGGGAGATAATCACCTTTTTATTTTGTTAGCAACAACTTATTTGGCTACCGTTATTGTATTAAAATGTTGTGATCTAAATTTAAGAATTAAATAAAATTATTCCCTAATTCAAAGTTGGAAGTTTGGGAAAATTAATGATTGGTATTTTCCCTCCACTATTGGAAAGCGCAACATCTGGCGCTTTTGCACTTGTAAACAAATCGCCGACACTAAATAGGTCGCTGTAGTTTAGCTTGGCACCGGCCGGCCGGTGCCAAGCTAAACTGCCGATTTCAATGCACGTTTTTCCAAATGATTGTTGATTGTTCATAAAAAAGTGGCACATATTCGCAAAAGATAGAGTGCAGGAAACATATTGCATACCTTCATGATAAATAACAATGCGTAGGGAGGCTAATTTACTGAATTAGTTATCGAGTACTTGCTGAGTACCGACCGATATAAGCGTGGATCGCTTATCAGTAGGAAACTGCCAATATCTTTCGGTAGGAATGTTTATATGCAAAATGTGATGCATTTACATCATATTTTGGTCTCGTCTATCGATTGCAGATGCTAACTCCATTTTGGTGGAAAAGGGTGATTATCTCCTTTTAAGCGTGTCCGATTTCACCTGCAAAAATTGGTTCCCGAAACTAGCCCCATTAGATCAAAAAATACATTTGCACCACTCATGATTGGCACACATTCGTAAAATTGGAGTCACCTCATCACTATCTAGAATCACTTCTTTGCGGAATATGATTTGCTTTTGAATATTGCAAACTCAACATCACCATTCCGTCAGTGCACTTTAAAATTAAAATGCGTATACAGTTAATTTTATTTTCAACAACCATAGCCTCTTTCATAATAAAACATGAATAAAACAGCAAGAATGGCTATGGCTCGACTTTGGGGCCGTAGAAGATTTGTGACCAATGCCTTATAACAGATACTTTTCAAGGTCAAGTCTCGGTGAATTCGGACGCTTCAGCTTTGGGCGGCCGCCAATTTCACAGCCAAACTGGATGAGAGCGGCCATCATGAATCTAGTACTGAGCACAGCTGGGACCAACGTTTTGGAGTCAGAAAAAGAAGAAGAAAAAATGCCGATACCCTACTTTAGTTGCAAGGCCATAGAGACTCTTTAGTTGCTGCAGGAGCAAGTTTGAGCTTGAGGTTATAGAGTTCAGTCATCAGTGGCTTGAGCATACACGATTGTTGATCCCCACCATTCATTTAAGTTGCTTTTTAGAAATCCTCCGGAGGTGGCAATGTCCCTTTAAGCAAGAAGTTGACAGAGTTCGGCAATCCGACAATCCTCGCCATGGTATTTGCGATATTCGTGTTCACACTGTCGTGACGTCTCCGTTCGGGATATTCGGGCGCGGGATATCCGGGCAGCAGCTGCTGGGCCGCTGCAGTTCCCGTGCGTGCGTGATGCGTATCGAGACTGAGTCATGTTAACACTATACTCAATCTGCTTGGTAACGCGCGGGCAGATTCCTAAAAACTGTATTGTCTAAACTATCGCGACCAGGGTGATAGAACAGCGGGTAGAACAGTAAGGAATGTAACGCCCAAATGAATTAGACAAGACATCATTTTTATCGTAATTGTTTTGTCTATTTGTCAATGCAACAGCAACAAAATCCGTCCAGTTGCTGTATTCTCTCACAAAGTCCGATCACACTCCCGTCCTCGTCCGTCCCGTCCCTCGAGCCTCCTACTCGCCAAGTGGCCGCCGCCGCCGGCGTGCGCCACCGCCAGCTGACCCGACCCACGGCAAGGGCGCGCCCAGGCGGGCCGCCGGTAGGCAGCGATACCCACAAGCAGTGATTCCATACATAGATAACACAGTTGGGTAACACAATACACACTACACTATTATAAATTAAACGTATTGTTTGCTATCAATAACTTCTATTTCCATAGATTACATCTTTATTTATTGAATTAAACGCCAGCAAATATACGAAGTAGTAGTCAAAGTAGTGTATTTGCAGTACATATAGTAGCATTTGGAAGCGATCATATTTAATTCTTCTACGAAGTAGTAGTCGAGGTAGTGTATATTTCAGTACTGTAGTAGTATTTGGAAGCCGTCAGCGGTCGTTCCGACATGTTTTACCCCCAAGCCCATTTAACCCCTTTACGCCCGGAACATCGAAAAATGATAAATAAAAACGTTGTAGCTAAGGCTTGTAGCTATCTGTTCCAGAAGTCGGATTTAAAATATGTACCATAGGTTACGAGCCAGCTTCGTCTGAAAATCATCGATTTAACATGGGAATCCTATGGTGTAGTTGGTTTTTAACGCCCAAACGCCCGAGTGCTGCCAACTGTTACTGGCGGGGGCTGATCGCGACAGCTCTGCTTGCACATGGCCTGCATATGACTTGCACAAGTCGACTAGTCTGGCTAGACCACTAGTCTGGCTGGCAGCTGATTCTATATGTTGGCCGCGTCAGATCAAGCCGACACTCTATTATTGCAGCTATACCATATAGCAGTATAAGTGCATATTAGGTGTTACAGCTGTATATAGTGTTCAGTAGTCACCGAATTTACCGAATCACAGCCTATGTACGACATCTAGAAAGTATGAGGATCTCCGCGGTAGGAGGATCGCTGGCTCAACAATCATTCAACAACTTTGCATAACACCAATACTGGCACATGCAACACACTGCATCATAAGATCTGGAAATAACATTACGGTCCAACACAGCCATATTGTGACGATATCGCCAGCCAACAAATAACCGAAATACCAATTTAAAAGGACGGTCAGCATGGAAACAGACTGATGTTGTCGCTACACTGTCGAACATTTAACACAAGCTTAACAGCGTATTGTCGCACTCCTGTCCTCACCTGAAGTTCCATCGTGTACACACCCGGCTCATTCGAACCAGAAGCTGACTGAGCAGCTGACGCTGAGACTGCGCACGTAGTGCCACCAGCCGGGCGGCATGTAGAGCAGGTCCCCGGGGCGGAGCACCACCTCCTGGTGCCGGGCGGCGGCGAACTCCGGGAACCGCGCCGAGTCGGGCCGCTCGGCGTCCACCTGACTCGTGTTGTGCAGCAGTGGCGACTCGTGTGGGTACAGACGTGGCGTCTCTTCCGGCGCAAACACCTGCACGAACTTGCTGCCCAGCACCTGCACCAGGCAGTTGTGCTTCGGGTCGTGGTGCAGAGGAGACACGGTCCCAGCCGGGCCCAGCCAGATGTTGGTGTGCACCGCGTCCCGCTCACCCACCCAGCAGTACTCGGGCGTCGGCACGTCGGCGCCCAGCTCTGGGATCTGCTCGAAGAGTTCGTACTGCGCCAGGTAGCCGGGTCGGCCGTCCGGGGCAGGCCGGCGCACGTGCTGCTCGATGAACTGGCCGAGTGTCATGAGGCGCTGTGACCAGCCGGCGTCCGTGTACCTCCCGCCGAGCTCGACGGGCACGGTGCGGTGTCCGGCGGTGCGCTCCAGACTGGCGAGAGTCCAGCGCAGCGCCGGCCAGTGGGAGACGCAGTCGGTTAGCACTGCAGGCCGACGACGGAAGACATCCCGCACGAACCGCTCCACAGACGGACAGTGGAGCCGAGGCAGCGGGTGGGAGATCGGTGGGGACGGGTCCACACGGCTGGCGGACTCATCACAGATGGCATTGGCAGCATCGTCGTTTATAGATGCAGGGATATCAATGTCCCTTTCAAGGCAGGAAGACAGCTCTTTATGACAACGAGCTGCAAGTCTTGTCAGTAAACCATCAAGCACTGGTTTCCCCATTATCAAACCCATGTCACAGTGATAGAGAGCATCCTTCACTGCCTGTACATCTGATTGTGAGGATAATAGGTATGAGTTTAAATGAAATGTTGAGCGATACAAGACTGCATATGAGTATAGCACCCTCCATATGTCTGGAACCTCAGCCCAATGACTGGTGTTCAATTCTTCCCAGCAGCGATCACTGAGTGCTTTTGCCATCACTGGAAATGGACAATCATCTTGAGCTGATAGCATATTCAGGTATAGCTTTGTGGCCTGACAAAAAATCTTATTTGCACCATCTCCCACTTTAGTTTTGTCTTCTTCTGATATACTTATTGTTTCTGAAGTGCACAGGAGATCTGGGACAAACTGGAGTAGTGCTGAACCCATGCTGTCTGTTCTCAAAAGTGCTAGAAAAGAACAAAACATGGTTAAAGAATGCAAAACGAATTGTAAGTTTGTGCTCAACCTTGGTCAACATAGCATATCTACTGGTGCATGGTAACAGACAACAGTGGACAAACTTCAATGCAAGTTTAAGCCAAATAACGCCAAAATAAAAATAAAGAACATCCCAATAAAGGCCAAGCAAATCACAAGCACAAGCATGCCAAATTTGTTCATAAATTAGTATAGTTGTAGTGCATTTGGCAGGTACTTCTGCAAGCTAATGTAACTAAAACCATTGTAAGACTACCTCATTTAAAGATATATATATTGAGGTCTACATGTGCTTATCAACTCAGGGAGTTAACCCGCGAGTTACTGGGGGCTATTTTTTGCCCCCCCCCCCGTTATTTTACAATAACTCTTAAACGAGCACCGGTATCGTCACCAAACTTGCAGTACCTTCTCTCACATCAATTCTACACATGTTGGCAAAAGGAAAAATATGAGGTTATGATAGGTCAACCGGGAATGACGTCAGAGTGACGTCATGTTCTTCGGTTTTGGTTGCAAAATAATGGTTTGCAGAAAACGCTGTCAAAGGTACGATGTTTGAGATAAACTCAATTGTCTTAAATCAAATTAATGACAATAGACCGGCTATTAAACTGCTATATCGGATTTTTGAGGGTTTTTTTAATTCAAAATTTTGAGAAATCCAAATACATTTTTTTTTTAACAAAATTTTTCAAGAAAAAATCATAATTATAAAAAAACGGAATATATGTGATCGAGACATGTGCGGTGAATATGTGTACCAAATTTGAAGTCAATATCTTCAAAAATGACTGAGTTATGACCTTTAAATGACAAAAATCGACCACCTCTCACAGCATTACAATGCATAAAAAACGCATTTCCATTTTTGCTTTTTACTTCTATTAATATGGAACAAACAATGTTCTAAGGTCATTTTACGCGTTCTAGACGATAAACAAACCCATAAACATGTGTTACAACGCCTAATGACCGTAATCTGCAGTTTGACCTCGTGACCTCGGAAGACCTTGACCTGACCCAAGGTCATAAACAGCATAGAAAGGTACTTTTACAAGTGTCAGACACAAGAATCATACCAATTTATCGACAGCTTATGCGTTTAATATCGCAATTTTGCGCGACAATTCCATCCATCGAGATCTTTTGACACGGTCAAACATTTTGTACTTGACCTGACCTGCGACGTCATCGGTGAACCCGAAGTCAACAATATTATGTTTCCCTCGATAAATTCAGGGATATTGAATGCCGTTTGAATTTTTACATTCGGTCCAGTAGTTCCAGAGATCCGAGGGGGGGGGGGCAAAAAATACCCCCCCGTAAGTCGCGTTATGAAATATACCCCAGTAGTAAGTATACTGCACATTACACTGGAATGGTAACACACCACCATGACCCTACGGCACCATGACCCTCTGGCACACCGCCATAACCCTACGCCCCCCCCCCCCCCCCCCAAGGCGCCGGCCACGCCAGACTCCCGACTTCAACTGACAAAGGCAGACCTGGGACGCGCCAAGTCGCTTCCCTCTAGCGAAGGTCCTTACAACCATAGTCCTGGCGGATGCCACTAGATGTTGTGCCACCGTGATACCTTGATACACTACACAAAGATAACAATTGTTTGATGTTTGACCATGCTGATGTGTCAGAATCAAGGCCATATACATTGGCCAGGATTCACTCAAGGAGGGGGAAATTTTTGCTCAGGGGGGCATAAAGTACCCCCACCAAAAAAACTCGCTGGATTTGGCCCACTATATTTTTAAAAGGGCATATTTTCACCATTTTTTTCTTCTTTAAAAATAAAAATCATTTTTTTTTTACCAAAGGGGGCATGTACAATGTACATACCTTCAGCCTTCAGGGGGGGGGGGCAATTGCCCTGTCCCCCCCCCCCCCCCTTGTGTACGCCTATGGCCATATATAGGTACCTACCATCAGAATTACAAATCAGAATGGAACATGACTTCACATTCAGATTCGGAATGCTCTGAAGAACATATTGGACCTTCACCCTACCAAAACTGCATTTCATTTTTGAGTTGCATTTTCTCCCAGAAAAGGAAAGGTAATGCTTCCAGGCTTAAGTCCAGGCTACACTGATTTTTGGCATCAACACGTCTTGTGTGTTGCAGGGTTTTTATCATTTTGCTTGATTAAGCGTATTGTGGTCTATACTAGACCTAAACTTGAATAAATTGTGCTGAGTATCGTGGCGGAAGATGAATGAAGAAGCGTTTGAGCAAATTGTGAGTGTTGAAACTTGTGTTGAAGCTGGTAGATATTTATGCAGTGGTTTATTGATTACAAAAATGTTGTGGTTTATCCATTTTCCTTGCATGATTTGCTTGACCAGCAGATCCCGGACGCCAAGGAAGTTCTGCAAACATGGAGAACATGCACATGATTTCCTTGATAAATCATGCATAGTGTAGCCTGAGCTTAAGCCTGAGGCAGTAAAAGATATTTACTTTATTGTTCTTAGATCCAGTTTGAATATATCTTGAACAATGAACTGTTAGTGTTCACCTAAAATTCAAATTTGCAAAAAATAGCACACTACTTCTACAGGATCTAACATGCAAGACTGAGCTCACAGTAGATAAAAATTGTAAAAACCACTCAACTTACTTGAATGTCAGCTATGTGATCCGTAACCACGTAAACAAGCGTAAATACATGGGAAAACTGCTTTACGCCAGGCGCTCACTGCGCTGCGGCACTACCGGGGATGTGGGGTTTTTGGGGTCTTGTAGACAACTGACGTTCGTTTTCCGGGTGTGGTAGGAAGCAATTGTTATAACATAATCGAACCTGACCTAACCTTTACAGTAATTAGGGGAATCCGCCCCTGCCGGATTTTCTCAAACTCAAAAACCATAATAGATATGGACATTAAGCTTACAGTACCTTATGCTGCATCACGGTAGATAAAATACTATGCTGCATCAACTACACGTCTTCCTATCAAATTTCGCTTAAATGCATGCAGTACTTGGGGAGATAAACGTGCATCGCAGCAGCGAGCGCCGAAAAGTAAATCGGCTAGCACTTTCAGCTGGAGTTGTTGCAGCAGTTGGCCGCCAGGGACCGCTATTGAGCCAGGGTGTTATGACGTCCAAGCAAATGGTACCAGTTAAATATTTAACGCTAAATATTTATTTATAAATCAATCAATCAATCAATCAATATTTAGTGGTACTATCTGCTTGCGACGTCATAACACTCTGGCTCACTAGCGGTCCCTGGCGGCCAACTGCTGCAACAACTCCAGCTGATAGTGCTAGCCAGGGGGCAGTACTCCGCTCCTTCAACATGCAAGGCAACAATTAGTAAAAAGTGTGACAACCGCGAGCAACTTCCAGCAGCTTGGCCGTGTTTATCGGATCTGCTCATAAGCTATATTTGGCTATCAGCTAATATTGACCAATCAGTCGGGAGCAAGCTCGACGGTGATTTGTCAGGTTGTGATGACGTGCAACCGGGGAGAATCATTTGTTTACATTTCAACGGGTTCGCCATATTGGTTCGCTGGCAATGTACGGGGGTGTGTGCGTATTCATTTTATGCATTTAATTATTTTTATGAAGCGTAAGACAATATTTAAAGGTGTATATGAAAGTTCAAATAATAATTGTATCGGTCGACATAGCAGTATTTTCCCAGAATACCTCATAAGCTTAAAATTTACACCCAAATATGTGCGTTCTTTGCTGAGGACATCTGCGAAAATTGTCGACATAAGAGGCTGTAGGAGTAGGTTAGCTATATTTGGGTATTTTTCAAGGACGTAAACCCATAGATTGTGTCACCTTATATAAACAGACTAGAAAATCCATACCAATGCGATTGATATCGGTATTACTTAGGTTTTGAGACACCATTCTGCCGGATACCAGTGTACCAGTGAGATACCAGTGATAGTACCAGTGACGGCGGATCGTATTTTCAGATGGAGGGGCAAGGAAACCCAGAGGGCCCCTCGGCAAAAGAGGCCCCTCCCACGGCCAAAGCCCCCCCCCCCAAAAAAAAATGTCACGAAATGGTATCTCCTCGGATTTAGGCCACTATATTGTGCAGGGCCTCTAAATGTATATGATGGATGGCTGTGATGAGCATTGTGCAGATAAAAATCAGATGGAAAAAGTAGCCTTTGCTCATGTTATTGTAATTAAAAAGAAGATGAATTAGTTAACCTATATTACGCCTTGCGGCTTCTTCAGGGCTAAAACGTTTTAGCCCTGAAGAAGCCGCAAGGCATAATATAGGTTAACTAATTCATCTTCTTTTTAATTACAAAAAAAAACGTTTTAGCCCTGAAGAAGCCGCAAGGCATAATATAGGTTAACTAATTCATCTTCTTTTTAATTACAATAACATGAGCAAGGGCCTCTAAATGGTCTAAAAAAACGTCGGACAGGCCATGTTGAAGTTTCAGGCCTTCTGAGGGCCCCTCGTGGCCTACCAAGGGTCCTCCTCAGGCCGACTGAGGGCCTTCTGTCGGCCTTAGAAGGCCCCTCAGGCTGGCTGGGGGCACATCGGGGCCCTGGGCCATTGTTTCGGTCAAAAGGAAAAATCGAACTAACTTCTTGGAGGGTCCCTCTTACAAATTTATGGGGGAGGCAAAATCATATGTTTGCTCCCCCCCCCCCCCCCCAACTTCTGAGTGGGCGGGCAGCTGCCCCCTCTGCCCCCCCCCCCCCCCCCTCCCCACACACACACATCCGCCGCCACTGAGTAGTACCTAATGTTACTAGTCCTATGCTGTGGAGTGTGGACCTGTGGCTTGTACTAATTAACACAAATTGCCAAGTGTCTATAGTTAATGACTATACAATCAATGATAATAATGTGACTTATGAGTTACAGGACAAAGCAAGATGCCTTTTTGCGCCGTCGGGGGTGCAGCAACGACTGACATGCCAAAAAAAGTTGATCAAGATCACGGTTCAGATCCTATACCATTTCATAAATTTCCCAAAGATTCAGCTATAAGAAAAGTCTAGGGGCGCTAGGGAGCCCCAAGGCCCCCCCCCCCCCCCCCCCCTGAGCCCGGGTCGCGCCCATGTCGCGCCCGCCAAGCGCGCGTAGGGCGCAACTTTTTGTATGTGGCCGAAATCTTGGATCCGCGCCCCCTGACCGAAATCTGGGATCCGCGCCTGTACTGTCACGAGAAGGAATAACAATGTCAAACAAATACACTATATTTGATGATGCTTTTATGTCTCCCTAGGCAATTCATTGCGATACATTCACATTTTCCACGCCGGGTAATGGCATCAAAATACACTTATCATCGTTTCGGGCGGCGGTCGGCAGGAGCGGCCGTACCTAATAGAGGTGCCACTTTTCTACCCGCTTACCCATCACACGACACCCATGACACGTGGGTAGTTACTACCCACGTGGATAGCTGTGGGTAGCACAAGCAATCATTTGGCTGAAGTAGGTAGTTGGCGAGTAGCAGAATTTTCAACTTTTCAAAAAAGGAAAGTTTTAACTTTTAACCCGTAATTCAGTGAATGCGCTTTCATTTCAGCAATATCATTCAAGTTGATTGCATGAATTCGCATAATTTAAAGGTTTTTGCTTTAATTTTCTTCAATCCCAAAATAGTACAATTTATGTTGAGTGTAGTTGTGGGTAGTTGACAGCTTATTTGAGCACGTGGGTAGTGGTGGGTAGTTGAACAGTGTTTGCGGCGCGGCGCGGGTAGTCACAGGCCTGAAAAGTGGCAGCTCTATGTAGTACCTAATCGTTGAACTTGGCGCACATATAACAGAAAATATTGGTCTGATTGCATTTTTTAGCGGCATCCGGCAGAGCGATTGATTTGTGACAGATTACATGATCTAAGTTTTGCAATCGACCGGTAAACAAAGAAACTAAGCGCGATCTAAGCTTCAGGCACGCGCGCACTATGTTGTGTACGGAGGCCGGCCGGCCGCGTCCCCCGCCTTCTACGTCACAGCGACTCCGGGGCCGCGGCTACTAAATTAGTGTTTGTCACCACTTTTTTGGCCGGAGTGTTCTACCTGGTTTATACAGCCTTGGTGCTAGCCGTAAATCAGTTGACCGATGGATATACGGCACGCCGTAAACCAAGCCGTAAACGGTATATATCGCCTTGGCCGGCCTTGCCGTAAACAACGGTAATTCGGGGTTGCCCCAAAAAATGGTAACATGACGTCACTCAGACGGGAAGGATTCCTCCAACGTGCCCATAGGTGCCGAACCCGAGGCATGTTCACGGGGTCTGCGACCGCCGGGGCTCCCGCGGCCAGGAGGCGGAGCTTAATTTGAACAACTTCGAACACTTTTGCGGCCGCTGATGGCGTCCGATAAATGGCGCGTGTAGCGTTCGCAACGAATAGGCAATTTCATGAAAACCCTCAATGTTTTTCAAAACCACTCAACTACATGAATATCTACGAGTCACTACCATTTTTGGTCAAACAACCGCCAGTGAGCTGCGATATGAACAAAACAGTGCGCAACCTTTGTCAGACGCGCACCATCTATGTCGAAGTTATATTGCGGCTGCTCCCGAGCAACCGCAGGAGCCGCAGAGCGGAGTCTCTCCTCCCGGATCTGCTCTTTCGTGATTGGCTGCCGATTAAGCCCCGTCCTTTTGGCCGCGGGAGCCGCGGCGGCCGCAGACCCCGTGAACAGGCCTCTGGTATACGGTCAACTGAACCAGTGGCGGATCCAGGGGGCGTGGGGGCTGACGCCCCCTGCCTTAGAAAACAGCGCCCTCGGGCACCGCGACGCCGTTCTTGCAAAGGATTTGCCGCCCTCAGAAGGTACATCGCCGCCCTCGGAAGGCATTATGCCGCCCTCTAAAGGTATCATGCCGCCCTCGGAAAACATCGTGTCGCCCTCGGAAAACATCGTGTCGCCCTCGGAAGACATTTTGCCGCCCTTGGAGTGCATTATGCCGCCCTTGCAAGATGTATTGTCGCCCTCTGAAGGCATCTTGCCGCCCTCAGAGCACATTATGCCGCCCTCAGAGCGCATTATGCCGCCCTCGGAAGGCATCATGCCGTCCTCCGAGTCCAGAGTACTATGCCGCCCTCGGAAAGCATCATGCCGCCCTCGGAAAACATCTTGCCGCCCTCGGAAGACATTTTGCCGCCCTCGAAGTGCATTATGCCGCCCTCGGAAGATTCTTGTGGCCCTCGGAAGGCATCTTGCCGTCCTCAGAGCACATTATGCCGCCCTCAGAGTGCAAATGCCGCCCTCAGAAGGCATCCTGCTGCCCTCAACGCATTATGCCGCTCTTGGAAGGCATCATGCCGCCCTCGGAGACATATTCCCGCCCTCGGAAGGCATATTGCCGCCCTCAGAGCGCATTATGCCGCCCTCGGAAGGCATCATGCCGCCATCAGAGCGCATTATGCCGCCCTCGGAAAGCATCATGTCGGCTTCGGAAAACATTTTGCCGCCCTCAGAGTGCATTATGACGCCTTCAGAGCTCGGAAGACGTCTTGCCACCCTTGGAAGGCATCTTGCTACCCTCGGAAGGTACCATACCGCCCCGAATGGCACCTTGCCGGCCCGAAAGCGATGCGGTGTCCCGGCGCACTCAGAATGATGGCACCCTGTCGCCTTCAGTTTCCCTCCGACGGCGACCGGGCACCCGTGACCTTCGAAACTAATAACAAGCCTTTGCCCCTCTCCCCCCACCCCCGATAGCGCCCTGTGTAAGAGGCCTGGACCCCCATGAAATAACCGCGACACTGGCGAGGCGTTGAAGGTGCCGACGTATTGTACCTGTCACACTCGAAGCGCCTAAAATAGCTTGGATGAATGTCTATGATGTCCACAGCTCCATAGAAACTTTTCAGCGTCGGTCACCGATTTTTACGCGATTTCGTCCTAAGGTCAAATCGAACCTCTTGCTTTGAAAACTCAGGTCTATTTTTACCTTACTCCTTCAAGATCAACTTCAAGGCCCAACGACGGGGAACGTTGTAGCGCCCAAAGTTACCGTCCGATCGCGACAAAATGGTCTCAAACGATTCCTCGTGCCCAGTTCCAGGATGACAAGAATTTTCAGAGTTGTGCCCCCTAACCTTCAAGGTCAAAAGACAGGGAACGCTGTAGCCCCCAAAGTTACCGTCCAATCGCGACAAAAATTGCCTCAAACCATTCCCCGTGCCCATTTCCAGGACAAGAATTGTCAGAGGTGTGCCCTGTGACCCAGTGGCGGATCCAGGGGGGGGGGGGGCGTAGGGGCTGAAACCCCTGCACTAGAAAACGGCGCCCTCGGGCACCGCGGCGCCGTTCTTGCAAAGGATTTGCCAAACTTTAACCTACTCATTATATAAGTACTCTGGGTAGAACCAGCCCCCACCAGTAATTGTTGGCAGCACGGGTGTTTGGGCGTTAAAAACCTACTACACCATAGAGTTTCCATGTTAAATCAATTATTTTCAGACGAGGCTGGCTCGTAACCTATGGTACATATTTTAAATCCGACTGCTGGAATATATTTTACAAGCCTTAGCTACAATGTTTCCTCGACCATTTTTCGATATTTCGGGTATAAAGGGGTTCAATAGGCTTGGGGGTTTAAAAAAATGTCTGAACGACCGTTGACCGCTGCCAAATGTTACTACAGGTACTGAAATATCCACTATTTCGACTACTACTTTGTAGTAGAATTTAACCCACGCACTGCAGGGGCTTTGCGCCGAACACGAAGTGCAGGGGGGGTTGATTTCCGCCCCCCCCCCCCCCCCCTGAGATCTCGAAAACTACGCTACGTAGAGAGAAGCCGAAAAAGGCATTTGATAGCTTGATACATGTTCTATCGAAAGTATTTCAGTGTTCTTTTAGGTCAGGTCAAAATTGAAGTCACCAGAGGTCATCAAAGGTCAAATTTTCCGTTTTTTTCCTGTTCCTGACATCGCTCCAGAAATTCCCATACATCTCAGAAACGATGCTAGTTAGAAACAAACTGAAAAAAGCAAACGCCAGCCAGTGAAATTTGCAATCGCTAGGGACAAAATAGACATCAATGTGTCTATTTTGTGTGTACTCAGATTTGATCTCAGGTCAATATTTGAGGCTAGAGGTCAAAAAGAAAAAAATACCGTTTTTTTTGTTAAATCGTTTTTTTTTGCTATTAACTTTGTACTTAATAAAGTTAACGGAAAACTGTTTACGCCATTGTGTCTATCTTGTCAAGGCGCTTCGAATGATATACATGGTGACCTTGTTAAGTCAACTTAACAATTTGACCTAAGGTCAAGGTCAAGTGGTGACCCAAGTAGAGCATGTTGCATATGGGAAGACGTATCTCGACGAGACAAACACATTGATGTCTATTTTACTTCTCTATCTTCATTATGTCAGGAGTTATTGACCAAAAAGTGATGGTGACCTCGCATGACCTCAAATGACCCAAGAGGTCACTGAACAAAAAATTACACTTGGATCATCAAGAATATCCTATAACATGATCCAGAATTAATTGGACTAATATCATGCATATCCTTGAAATAGGAAGCATTTGCCCCATTTACTTATTATGGGGAGGTTAAGAAATTGACCTGACCTTAAGTCACCGATATCAAAATTCCGAGATATACGAATTGTAAGTACTTATGCCCTCATGACATCCTGTAAGTTTCAAACTGATCGGTGAAAAACTCTGGCTTTGGCACAACTGCAAACATTTTTGGAGGTGGGGTTAATGGACCTGGTCTGGTGACAATGACCGGAGATGACCCGAGGGTATTTTTTTTCTTCAAAGTGTGCGCAATTGATGTCCTAACAGGTGTGTCAAAACCCGGCGGCGCCGCGCGCCGCCGTTTTTTCGCTATCTTTGAAAAACCTGAGGGAGGGGGGGAAATCACCCCCCCCCCCCCCCCCTGCAGAGCGCGGGTTAATATGACCGCTTCCAAATGCTACTACATGTACCACTACCTTACTACATGGTAGTGGTACTGAAGTTGAACACAGGGGCTCTCGGGTAGTGGTATTGAACACAGGCGCCCAGAATCCCCGGTACAAGGCAGGGGCTACGCAACCGTCGTCAGGTTGGTCGGATAAAAAATAATGACATTTTTGTGTGTGCAAACGTGCCCCCTAAACATATAGTGGGCCAAATCCGGTCGAGTTTTGTTTTTGGTGGGGGTATCTTATGGGCCCCTGATCAACCCCCCCCCCCCCCCCTGGAGCGAATCCTGAACACCACTGCTTGCCCAACGTGCTGTCAAAAACGGGTAGTGTAAACACCCACACGTACAATAAATGTTATATTCTGGACAAAAGAAAAAAGTACAAACAAGGGCCATGACACACCCTTGGAACCACAAGACTTCCCACTCGTAGATGAAATGTAACACGACCGCTCCGTGCTCGAACCGCTGGAAATCCCAGAATCACTGGCTGCCACTTCCGCCTAAGGGTAGGCAGCCTTTACCACCGATCAAGCACCTGCGAAGAATCCCAGACCACTGCGCCGCTGCGTCTATCAGCGATACCCGTGCCCACCGGTCGCTACTACACAATGCTGAAGTACACCTGGATGCCCCAGTGATCACTGGGAAAGCTCTGTGTTCCAGACACCTTCTCCAGGCCCACGAGGCCAAAATGATCCGGCGTGACAAGGCCAGAGTCACGCAGGTAGACCCGGTCGAAGCGAAGCCGAGGTTTGAAGCGTCCGGGCATCTCCAGATTGGTGTTACGCAGGGTATCCCAGGTGAATTCGACCTCCTTGCGGCGGCCGCATCTCTCCCAGAGATCGGACACGCCCGGCGGCCGGCCACCCACGGATATGACCTGCACACAGACGCACCCATACACGCATCTCACGGACAGTTCACGGTAAAGCAACAACTATACTCAGTAAAAGCGATATGATTGAGAACATGCCCTGCAAAATGATCGATCTCACTCTAGGCCATTTCGCTTTCTTCATTACAAAATAATTATCCATTCTCCAAAACAAAATAAAAATAATTATCCATTCTCCAAAACAAAATAAAAATAATTATCCATTCTCCAAAACAAAAGATTCAGATCTATTTTCAAATTAGATCGATAACTATACATCCATGCAGGCTTGCTTCAGCTCATGGGCTTGAGGCAATCCATCTTTCAACAACTGTATAATGATACAAAAAAGAAAGATGCGGCCCTAGAACCAATATCATCAGCTGACCTCCTGATCACGAAGGTTGAGATCTCCGGCGAAGATGACCACGCGGTCGGGACTTGTGGCCTTCAGACGGGAGAAGCAGTCCTTGAGCTGCTCTTGGCGGGTCGCCGAATGTTCCTTGGTAGACTCCAGATGGGTGTTGAACAACGTCAGTTTAAGAGGGCCGATGTGCGCCTGAAACCGCAAATGATATAACGACAATCGGAGGGACGAAAATGTTTTCAATGACAATGACAAATAACACAAATCACGGATATTCATCACCAAATGAGCTCACACAGAAACGGACAGATGATTCCATGACAAATCTGGCTAAAGGTACCGCAGACTTAATGTCCCTTAAAGTCACGAATTGAAGGCACATTACGATCAGTCACATTCTCCAAACACTTAATTAGTAGTGCTTGCTTCCTAAGGCGGTAAGCGGTCTCGGCTGACGACCCAAGCAGAGCGTTCTTTCTTCTGACCTCGACACAGAGCAGATTGCGCAGCATGGCAGTGTACGGGTACTCGATGACGCGATGGCCGTCAGAGTAGACGCGGAACTTCCGCAGCAGCGTTGCTGTGAAGTAGTCGCGGTCCGACGAGCCGGCCGATACCAGCTGGTATTGTGGCAGCTTAGCCTCAATGTACAGACAGGTGTTTGGAGTCAACTCCTGCAGAAAGACTATGTCCGGAGCCTCACTGCAACAACGGGAAGACGGAGATAAGGACGGCATTGTTTTCCTCTGGCGTGAGTATACGGGCCTTTACAAACACATCAGAATTAAATGCGAATATGCGGCTCGTAGAACGACAGATCCGTGTATTGAACTTACGTTTCGATGATTTTGCACACTGTTTTAGTCCGTTGCTTGAGACATCTACCGTCCAGACCGTCTATGTTCCAGGTGATGAAGGAGAACTTCTTGGGCGGTGCGGAGGTGAGTTTTGGTTTGGAGACGTCCTCACTGTCCGAGTCCTCCTCCGACCTCCGGCGCTTCTGTCCGCTGTCCAGTGCTGAGGCCACGTCGTCACTGATGGTGACAAACTTCAGTCATTTTCGATTAACCTGCACGCACAGTTAAAGGGAATAGTTCACCTTGACAGATTTCTTGAAATTTGGCGGTAATGGGTATCTTGAGCTGAAAAATACGAATATGAAATTTGGTTTGGACAATATATTGATTAACAGTGTCCTAAGATTGCAAAATTTTGTGGAAAACCACACCTTGTGGATAATATTTGTCCACTCTTTTCCCCCAGTTTACTGATTTTCCACTCCCTGAATCGAGATGTATTGGATAACTATAGCCCTAACACTGATATTACTAATGCCAATATTAACCTGTGGATGAAAAAGTTGGAAAGTATTGTCATTTGTAGCAGCTGTTTCTGATGGGTGGGTTTTGGCAAAGCCGGGTACACCATATGGTCTTTTTAGGCTGAATTTCCCACCCTTTATGGCTATTCTTAGGCCGAATTTTCCACTCCACACCCTGGCTTTAAAGCAACTCTAGGACCCTGGATTGGTATCCTTGGAGAAATCAGCAAGTTTCTCTTTTGTATGACGCATGACGTTATAAGTTTCTGACGGCCGGCTCTGGCCACTACAGTCTCTGGGTCGGCCGCGCCACTCGGGTAGCTGAGCGGGACACTCGGGTATTGGCGCAGCGCCCACGGATAACGGGTCGATGTCAGAGAGTGCATCGGAGGTCCCGGATGTAGCGCCATGCCAACGGCCGGTCGTTTCGTAGGCCCGAAACCGATAAATGCCGAGAATATTTTCGATTATGTGTTGAAATTACTGAGCAAAACGAAGAAATTATTTCACCAAACTCAATTTTTGGATCCGCACTATAATTAGCCTATACCAGTTAAAAACACGTCTTAAAGGTGAACTATTCCCTTTAAATACAAAACAAACTGCGCTCCAACAAGTAACTCGCTCTCGTTACCAGAACACCAATACATAGCCATGTTATCTGAAATACTATGAGACTGATGAACACTCTCGATCGCAGAAGTGTAACATCAAAGTACATAAACAACTCATCCATTCAAACCAATCGAATGACGAAAAGAAATACGTAAATGTTAACAAGTGTAGCAATCATCCGTTAGTCATCAAGAGCGAGTTTTGTAATTGGTCCTGGATTACGAACCGCTTGGAACAAGCAAAAAAAAGAAGAAAACCCACTCGATGGTAATAATGGCAGATGCTTCTCCACTTCCTGGAACGACATGTACGCCACCACCGGAGGTCCGAGCTTCAAAATAGGAGTTAAGTGATCTCTGAAACACAGGAGCACATTACAAACGTTAAGTTTAAAGGAGGTGGGAAATTGGTGATTTTGGACATGATTTGCTACAATTGCGAGTCCCCACTAGATATTAGGCCATTTGTCACCTTCGTAGTTATATGGCAGAAATACGAAAGAGAAAAGAGATGGGTATAGGAATTGAATGCACAACAGGGAATATAATATAATAACAACTAATACACACAGTTGCATTAGGCATCTATTTTTTAGAAGCTTGGCTTACAGAAATGTCCCAGTCATGATCTTGCAGGAAAAACTGGGCGCAAGCCTCATCGGTTCCCGTTATTTTCGCAAATTCAACACATCTGCTCTGGCAAGTTGCAGCATCTGGAATGTTGGCATCTTCATCATCGCTCATCTTGAAATACCTGTTGGAAATATGATTTGTGATTAATAATGGAATGGAAATTATTAATAATTGATAGGCACAGTCACGATTGGTATGGATGCACCAGCCTACCAACTTGCAGTGCTCTGTACACAGAGTTAAGTCGTGCATAACGCGCACAGTACAGCAATACGCCGCGCCCGTGAATAATGAAGTGGTCTACAATTATTATAAATATTACCAATCTATTAAACTTACAATAAGCTACAGTTTGTTTTATGAAATGCTTATAATGATGATCAGAGGTGAAACAGTTCGTTTTGCAGAACAGAAAGCAAAACCCCTGTTGTCCGCCCCTGTAGCTCAGTTGGGAGAGCGCTGGGCTTCTGACCTAACCCGGTAGTGACAGCCCGGGTTCGAGTCGCTTCGGCGCTCGCTATTTGCTCCTGACTGGGATGGCCTGTGGCCGGTGGCAGCGGTCGCACTCAAGGTCAGGTGACGTCAGAGGGCGTGGCGGACCGTGTCCAGGTATGTCAGGCACGTAAAACTTTCGCTTCTAAATTCTGCCGTACGCCAGGAATTGCTTGATCGGGTGGTGGGGTCAGTGCCTGCGCAACAAGCTATGCTTAGTGTGGGTCCTGACCTCAGAAATCCATCCATTCAAAACATTCGGATTAAATTTATTATTTAAAAAACGCTCACGAATAACAGAGGCAAATCTAGTGACCGAAATAGCCAAAGCAGAGGACCAACTTTTAGTTTCAGGTCTACAGAGTGACGTCACAAATTTAGTTACATTAAAAACCAATCTAGAGAAGCTGAGACGTCCGATGATCGACGGACTGATTGTGCGTTCCCGAGTGTCCTGGCACGAAAAAGGGGAGCGAAACACTAAATATTTGATATCATAAGAAAAGAGAAACTCCAATAAGAAGAACATCCAGCATATTTAGGATGGATACAACATTATCTCCAATACCAAAGAAATACTTGTTGATAATTTTTCGAATATTTTTCGAAGCAAATATAACCTAAATAAAGACACAATATCAGACTCATCATTCATAGCAAACAATGTTACGAACAGGCTTAACACAGAAGATACAATAAAGCTCGATTCCGATGTTACTATGGCTGAACTAACGAGTGCACTAAACTCAATGAAAAAGGGGAAAACCCCAGGGTCGAACGGTTTTCCAGTCGAGTTCTTTCATTGTTTCTGGTTAGAAGTGGGCCCTGTTTTATATCGAGCGGCAAGAACTTCGTTCACAGAAAGCGGTGGGCTTCCCTCACATCGGGAGGGTATTATAACACTTATTCCAAAAAAAGGAAAGTCTCTTCGCACATATAAGGCATGGAGGCCGATTACGCTATTAAACGCGGACTATAAGGTTATATCTACTGTAATATCCAACAGGCTTAAAAATGTGATGACTAAACTTATAAACCCCGCCCAAACAGCATGCACCTCCGGTCGCTATATCGGCGAAAATACCAGACTCGTTTATGACGTAATACACTGGACTAAACACAATACAAGACCAGGAACTATGGTAGCGGCAGATTTCGAAGCTGCATTTGAATCCATCGCTTGGGAATATCTCAGATTAGTTATTAACGAGCTGAATTTCGGCCCGAACCTAAAGCACATGATTAACCATTTATACCTCAACACCGAAAACCATTCACGCATTCTACTAAACGGTCACTTAAGGAAAGAAATACATCTACAACGGGGGGATCTCAGACAGGGGGACCCAGCATCGGGATACCTATTTAAAGGGACTGTCCCACCTTTGTGAAAGTTGTCGACTCACACTTAATTGTATGTATACATGTCAGGCGAGGTCAGCTGAATATGTTCGTGAACTTTTTGCCGACAAAAAAATTATCTTGGAAGATACTCAACTTTTAGTTTTAAGCGGAAAGTTGGGTTGGTGACGTCACATATTTTTTCTCTCAATAACAGGGAAATCTTTTGTCCTGCCAAATGTATGGTACAATTTTTTGTCGACATCTATTGCGCAGAAAAAGCGAACCACCCAGTGTCTAGATTGGCTTAGATAGTGAACCACACGGGGATCGAGAAATGAAAGACGAAAATATTCCAAGGCTGACCTTAAAACAAGTCGACTATCATTACCAGTTGGGTAGAGACGACGCTGTCGGTTTAGAGTCCCTATTCAAATACACATGGACCTTATTTTTTTACAGATGTCAAAATCAAACTCGAATATCTGTTTTATTAGATCATTGTGGTTGTTTTAACTGCTACCATACTTAATTGCAATGCTAAGCCATCAAAATGGCTATCTCAACTCAAATATAATGTTAAGGCAGGATAGTCCTTTTAACCAGGGGACGTTTAACGCCTCCTCCCCCCCCCCCCCCCCCCCCCCCCCGTCAATGGCGTTCGGCTGAGAGTGAGACCCCAGTCAAGTTTGTCTACTCACATCGCTTATTTGGGGTTATAGGACCTTGACTACTAGAAGCATTGATAATGTCGAAATATCAATAAAAAATTTCTAGCATATCGTTAGCGCCGGCCAATAGGATTTCGATAAAACGGCTCGTGAGCGCTGATAGCAGCTGCCGAACATAGCCTCGACGGCCGTTTGGCTTTCCAACGGTTTGCTAACATTTTTCGTATGGATTGTTTATTGTCTTAGGTGCGCCGTTTAACATAACACATGCTACCTTCTGATTATAGTTGCAATCGTTTTATCGATATCGAAACAAAAAAATAATCAAAAAAGAATATAAGTGAAAATTCAACTAAAGGGGCGCCAGATGTGAATTTTATCGTATCCAACAATCATACCAATAGCTTCTTACGGTAAGAACAAACTTTGTTTTGACATTCCAAAACAGTAGACACGCTCCCTTTAACACGCGCCCTGGAGGGGGGGGGGGGGCGAAATCCGCCCATCCCCCTCCGGTTTTTCGAGGATATCGCAAAAACGGCGGGGCGCAGCGCCGCCGTTTTTTGCACACCTGTTCAGCAATGAAAATTGAACTTCCCACATTATGTAAAATTCTTGACCTCGGGTCATCTCAGGTCAGGTCACCAGACCAGGTCACGTGATGACCTCAACTCCAAAACGTTTGCAGTAGTACCACAGCCACAGTTTTAGGCCGATCAGTTTCAATCTTGCAGGATTTCATGAGGTCATAGATACCAACAATGTGTTTATCTCGGATTTATAATATCGGTGACTTAAGGTCAGGCCAATTTCGTGACCGCCAACACTGTTTTGTCAATAACTATCGACATAATGAAGATACTATAGAGAAGAGAAAATGGTACCAATGTGTTTGTCTCGTCGAGACACGTCTCCCAATATGCAACATGACCAACTTGGGTCACCGCTTGACCTTGACCTGAGGTCAAATTTCTCAGTTGACCTAACCCGATTACCATGCATATGATTCGAAGTGCCTTGACGAGACAAACACGATGGTGTAAAACAATATTGCTTTATCTTTATTAAGTAAAAAGTTATTTGCGAAAAACCGTTTTGCCAAAAAATCACATTTTTGACATTTGATGACCTCTGGAGCATAAACTATTGACCTGAGATCAAATCTGAGGACACCTATGTCGATTGCATTTTTGCAAGGGTTTTCGATTGCTTTTTCCCGTTTGCTGCTATCATAGTTCCCGAGATATTTGGGGGGTGTTCGAAGCGAAGTCTTGAAAACTTGAAAATCTGACCCTTGATGACCTCTGGTGACCTCAATATTGACCTGAACAAAAAAATGACGAAATACTTTCGAAAGAGCTTGTCTCTAGCTATTTAACGTCGTTTTCCGCTTGTCGCTACGTTGCGTGGTTTTCGAGATCATGGGGGGGGGGGCGAAATCCTCCCTCCAGTACGTGTAACTATCAGAGGCCCTCCAGGGCGCGTGTTAACACGCGCCCTGGAGGGGGGGGGCGAAATCCGCCCACCCCTAAGGTTTTTCGAGGATAGCGGAAAAACGGCGGCGCGCAGCGCCGCCTTTTTTCATACCTGTTCGGAAATCAACCACTCACATTATGTGCAATTCTTGACTTTGATTAATCTCAGGTCAGGTCACCAGACCAGGTCACGTGATACCCCACCTCCAAAAAGTTTGTGGTCGTACCACAGCCACAGTTTTAGGCCGATAGGTTTCAAACTTGCATGACTTCATAAGGTCATTGGTACCTACAATTTGTGTATCTCGGATTTTGTATATCGGTGACCTAAGGTGGGGTCAATTTCGTGACCAATTTCGTGTCGTGATTATAAGTCAATGGGGGAAATATCCAAATGCTTCCTATTCCGAGGATACGCATGATATCAGTCCAATTCCTTCTGGATCATGTTATCATACGTCATTCTTGATGAGCCATGTGCAATTTTTGTTCAGTGACCCCTACAGGGTCAGCCAAGGTCATCTGAGGTCACCAACACGTTTCTGTCAATAACTCAAACAGAATGAAGATAAATAAGTGAAACCTGTACCAATCAGTTTTTCTCGTCGAGACACGTCTTCCAATATGCAACATGACCTACTTGGGTCACCACTTGACCTTGACCTGAGGTCAAATATATAAGTTGACCTTAACTGGTCAACATGAATGATTTTAAGCTCCTTGACAAGACGAACACGATGGCGTCAAAATAATCGCCTTATTCATTAACATAACAAACATAACAAATTCAGTAAAAAGTTATTTGCGAAAAACTGTTTGCCATAAATAGCCCTTTTGACCTTTGATGACCTCTGGAGCCTAAACTATTGACCTGAGCTAAAATTTGAGGACACCATAGACATTGCAAAATTGGGGAAAACATATTTCACCCCATTTGACCTTGAAGATATTGACCTAGGGTCATGAAAATTTCGCAAAACAGAGTTCCCTACATAACCTCCCTACCCTACCAATTTCGTTGTTGTAGCTCTTATAGGGGCGAGATCTTAGGGGGGCGGAATCCGCCCCCCCCCCCCCCCCCCTCCAGCACATGTAATTATCATAGGCACTCCAGGGTGCGTGTTAAGCAACTGGAATGCACACCCTCCAGTGGTTTTATCAGCAACTACAGTTGACTAGTTCAAATCCAGACTTGACACCCACTGGCTCACACCATAATGCTTAAAATTCCTCATTGATAAGGAATATCATTGATAAGAAACTGACACAGAAAGCAGCTTGCCACTGGACCAAATTGACACCCATTTTCATAAGTGAGCACAACACAATTCTAGGGTCTCTACTCTCTGGGCATGCTATGGTATTAGTTCAGTAATGCCTCCCCAGTTTATGGCATTTCTGAGGTCCCTATTCACAAGCCAAAGGTCTTGAACATGATTCTCATGGTTTGTCATGTCTAATGGGTTCAGTAATTCACCTCCCCAGTTAATGGTGTTCTTGAGGTCCCTAATAGAAGAAGAGAGTATTATTACGAGACAGAAAAGTGTAGTAGTAATACCAAAGCTATGTCACCAAAAACGATACATAATCAAACCTGACCTAACCTTTACATCAATTACAGTCGCAGGGACCCACGTTTAGAATGCTCCTTGTTATGGGTAATTGATTGGTTTGGATTGTGGACCAAGCACTTCTTCCTCTTGGGAACAAGGTGCTAATAATAGTAACTCCCACCCTGTGCCAAGGGATATTGGGGGTTGTGTCAACTTTTTCAGAGGCCCACAAGGGATTTCAACCCCAGTCCCTGACACAGAAAGCAGCTTGCTAAAGTGCCAAATTGGGTAACAGTGGGGCTGGTGTCACTGTCGCGGCTGGGCAATAAAATCAAGGTTCAAGGTTACTATCATTGTTGTTGGTCTGGAGTCATAGGGAAGCATTATGTCACCAGATCTGGCTACAAGCAAATCTTCAAAATTTTGCCCTTACACCAGCTTCAGGCTACGAGCGAATCTTAGGCTGACCCGATCAGACTTAAAGGCTACTAGCGGTAGGTTTCGCCCTGATCAAAATTAATGGCTACAAGCTGTAGGCCGACCCAATCAGACTTAATGGCGGGGTTGGGTTAGGTTAGAATAGTGTCATTAATTCTAACTGGTTTGGCCTAACGCTTGTAGCTATTAAATCAGGGCGGCCTACGCCCTGATTTAATAGCTACAAGCGTTAAGCCAAACCAGTTAGAATTAATGACACTATTCTAACCTAACCCAACCCTGCCATTAAGTCTGATTGGGTCGGCCTACAGCTTGTAGCCATTAATTTTGATCAGGGCGAAACCTACCGCTAGTAGCCTTTAAGTCTGATCGGGTCAACCTAAGATTCGCTCGTAGCCTGAAGCTGGTGATGTCATAAAGCTTCCTGACCTCATAAAGCTTCATAAAGCTTCCTGACATAAAGCTGACCAACAGTGATAAGTAACCTTGAACCTTGATTTTATAGCCTGGCCGCAATGGTGATGCCAGCCCCACCATTACCCCAAATTGCCACCCATTGTCATAACTCATAAGTGAGCACAACATGATTCTAGGGTCTCTAGGGCACAACACTGTATTAGTTCAGTAATGCCTCCCCAGTTCATGGCGTTCCTGAGGTCCCTATTCATAAGCCCAAGGCCTGGAACATGATTAGCACAGTTTGTCATGTCTAATCCCCACTCATAGTATAGGTATTTTAGTTCTATGTATATTTGTTTATAGGGTAATGTAAGCCATGCTTATCAATAGGTACCTATATGGTTAAAAATAAAATTTTGCCCTTACACATGCCCAAGAGCATCACCACGATCTGAAAATTACTAGGGACAAATCCAGGTACCAGGTGCAAGCGTACTTTAACATGGGACCATATTAGGGGAGGCTGAAAATTACTGGACAATGTCCCCAGTGGTGGCGACGCCCATGCACACACCAAGTGTTTGTCTCAAAATGTGGTGCGAATTATCGTACCGGTTTATACCTCCTTTATCACCCTGGGTTTATACAGCCTTCATCGTACCCAAGACCTTGAACGTACCACTTACCAGTGCCAGTTGCCACACGTGCAAAATTCTTCGATCGTGCGTGCAACGTGTAAACACAACACTTTGGGGTCGATGCTTGAAAATCAACTGTGACGCTTTGGCTTTCGCGCCAATTTGGTGCTAAAAGTCAGCTACCAAATGGCCTGAAGCTTTGAAAGTTTCCTTCCCAGGCGGGTGCGAGATGAAGGGTAAACTCAGGTAATGGACATACGTGCGTATAATGGACAACGCCTGAAATCGGCGCAAAATTTACACATTTCCTGATATAGAAGAAACTCTAAGCAACTTTTAATAAGGAAGGTTAGCTTTAAATTAGCTATCAATGCATAAGCAAGCGAAATCCGAGTTTTCATAATTGTGTGAGACTTTTAGGAATTTTGTCCCCCCCCCCCCAAAACCACCCGTTCTGGATCCACCCAATGTGGCTGTTAGTGCAGAGTGCTTAATGACAGCGTCAAATGTGAATTAGTGTGAATTCACTTCTTTAGCCATTTAACGAATAATTATTTTGGCTGTTTTTTTAAAAAAGAATCGTTGGTTATTAATTTGCTCATCGTAGCTTCTAAAGTTATTTTTACGCTTATTTCTTTCCAGACTAGAAAACAAAATTGTGCAGTGGTGTGTTTGAAAGAAGTCCATACTTTTAGGCCTATGAAATTCACACGAGTACCGTATGCAATGCAAAACAGCGGTGTGCCCAAGGCGATATATACCGGTGTGCCTATTTGAGGAATAATTATTGCAGTACAAAACCTAAACGGTTTTTCCCGGGGCGCAAGTGGTTTGGTAGCCGTGACATCTTCATGGCAGTCGAATCCCGCTCCACAGCCCCGCAGCGGCCGGCCCCGCGGCGGTACAGTCTCTGACAAGGCGTCGCAGCGGTTCTCACCAACTTGCGGCCGGCGCGGCGGCGGCGGTGTACAGCCTTTGACAATGGGCCCCCGCTCCGGCGCGCCGTGTGGGCGGAACATCCCTCCACTCGACCGAGAATTGTGGAAGATTGGAGTGTCTCAGGTAAAATCGGAGGCCATTCCAGGAATCTTGAAGAAACGAGCTTCTGATTGAGCATAAATACTTGTATCCATCTCTCTTAGTTAACAAATTAAAGGGGGGTAACTACCAAGCCACTTTGCATTGCCACTTTGCAGGAAATAGTTCACCTTCGGAAATTTTTCAGAACACGATTTTATTATTTTATGCGCAGACCAATAACGCACACCATAAAATCAATAATTTACAACCTTCTGTCCTGAATTGGCGCGATGTAGGACATTTTTAAAAAGAAAAAAAGAAACTATTAAAAAATATAATAAAATCGTGTTCTGAAAAAAATTCCGAAGGTGAACTATTTCCTTTAACACTGTGGAGCGTGATTCGACTGCCATTGGGACGTCACGGCTATCATACAACTTGCCCAACACACACACACAGACACTGCCGCTAAGTTGGCAAGGCCATAGAGACTAGGTAGACCCGTCCGGAGTAGGCAGCGAAATGCGTGATGTCACGGGCACGTGACGTCACACGCTCCCTATTCAAATAGTGTTAAATCGGCCTACTTTCACGTCTTACCATTTACATATCTTAAGTGCCAGAGGGATCAATTGAGCACTAAATGATAGATTGAAACGTCTTCTACAGCTCGCTTTTGGGACATTTTCTCCTAAATTGCAAGGATGAGCCGCTAGACGATTTCAAAGCGAGGCATGCAACCGAGCGAGGCCTATGCCCATATAAGGCAATGTTTGGATTTTGGCAACGGGGAACTGTCGCTGGGTGCTGTTTTTGGTTGAAGTGCGAATTTTGTATTATTTCACCTGGTTGTTGATGAAGTAAGGTGACTTGAGGATACTTTGTAGTAGTATCTATCAGGTGAAAGTAGTTTTACATCTGGATTACACTTCTTTCACCTACAATTATGTTGAAGATTGTTGAGTGAAGAATGCGCCACCGTATTTATATACGGTGGCCTGGTCATTTATACATGGCGGCCGTGCCTGGTCGAAGGCGTAATTCTTTTGGTAGAACGAGAAGTGCCACGAGACGGTCTACGAAAGTAAATACGCTTCTCCCGATTCGGCCACCCCATTGGTGGAAATCGAGCTATCAAATGACGCCATGGGACAGGGTGGACACGTTACGGAGATAGCCATGACACCCCCCTGCTACCTAAGTTGGAGCATATTCATTCGGGGTTATTGCTCAGATTCGACATTTATTATTGAGGTCTAGGCCATATATAGGATTGATGTTAAAATCAGTTAAAATGTACTACTGATGATGGTGAAAGCCGTGGGGAAATTTAGTTATGGTCATGTTTCAGGGTGGCATGATTAAATGCAACAGTTGTATTGTGAACACACAAGTTGAAGTGAGTTTTACAAGAACAGTGGATTCTTTGAACTTGCACTGTTGCTGTTTGAAGCAGAATGATTGAACTTTGCTCCAGGAGACGGATGCTGGCTGCTATTATTGTTCTTGTTTGGTGAGTGTGACTACAACCTTGAAGTTAAAGGGATATTGCTGCCTCCGGAGAATTTCTAAAAAGCAACTTAAATGAATGGTGGGAATCAACAATCATGTATGCTCAAGCTCAAACTTGCGCCTGCAGCACCTAAAGCAGTGTATCAGCAAAGCATTTTGTATTTATTTCTGACTCCAAAACGTTGGTCCCAGCTGTGCTTGGTATTCTGATGGCCACTGTCATCCAGTTTGGCTGTGGTATTGGCGCCCGCCCAAAGCTGAAGCGTACAAATTTGCAGATCCTTGACCTTCAAAAGTATCTGTGTTATAATGTATAGGTCATATAACTCCTATGGTCCCAAAGTTGAGGCATAGCAATTCTTGTTGTTTTATTATGAAAGAGGCTAAGGTTGTTGAAAATATAATTAACTGCATAAGCTTTTTAATTTGAAATTGCACTGATGGAATGGTGATGTTGAGTTTGCAACATTCAAAAGAAAATAACAGTACAAGGAAGTGATTCTAAATAGTGATGTGGCAACTCCAGTTTTATGAATGCTTGGCAAGCATGAGTGGTGAAAATGTATTTTTATCTAATGGGGGAGTTTCGGGGGGAAAAATTGCAGGTTAAATCAGACTCGCTTCACCCGCGCTGTGCGGGGGGGGGGGGTTTCAACAGTGGCCGATCAGGACAGGTGTGCCCTGGGGCAAGGGAAAAAATGCTGCCATTTTCTGGTCACATGTTTTAAATGAAGTGTTTCCTTCATATTGTTCTTGTTGTAAATCAGTGGGTTAGGGATCCCAAGAGAGTTTATGTACAGTTTACTATAGCATGTTCACCATAAAAAAGACATGTGACCATGAATATAAAAATCCAAGATGGAGTCCATTTCCGCCCCAGAACACTTGTCCTGAACGGCCACTGTTTAGACACCCTCCCCCCCCCCTAAGTTTTTTTTAGGATAGCGGAAAAACGGTGATGATGCATGCCACTGGTTTTTGGCACAGTTGTTTGGGCATCAATTGTGCACATTATGTAAACAAAAATACCTTTGGTCATTTTAGGTCAGGTCACCAGACCAGGTCACATGACCCCACATCCAAAAATGTTTCTGGTCGCACCACATCCACAGTTTTTGGCTGATCGATTTTGTACTTACAGGATTTCATAAGAGCAATAGTACCTACAATATGTTTATCTCGGACAATTTTATATATTGGTGACCTAAGGTCGGGTCAATTTTGTGACCCCATTATAAATGTCAATAGTCAATGGGGAAATAATCAATGGGGATCATAGTCAATGGGGAAATAATCAAATGCTTCCTATTCTGATGATACAAATTATATCAGCCCAGTTCCTTCTGGGTCATGTTATCATAGGCCATTCTTGAAGTTCCATGTTCAATTTTTGTTCAGTGACCCCTACAGGGTCAGATGAGGTCACCTGAGGGCACCAACACTTTTTTGCCAATAACTCTTGAAAAAAATCAAAATAGAGAAGTGAAACTGGCACCAATGTGTTTGTCTCGTCGATGCACGTCTCCCAATGTGCAACATGACCTAATTGGGTCACCACTTGACCTTGACCTGAGGTCAAATTGTTAAGTTTGCCTAACCTGGTCATCATGCATATGATGCAAAGCGCCTTGCCGAGACAAACACGATGGCATCAAAATTATTGCCTTATCGTTGTTAGGTAAACATATATTTAGATAAAAGATTATAGAAAACTGTTTTGCTAAAAAATAACCTTTTTGCCATTTGATGAGCTCTGGGGCCTAAACTATTCACCTGAGCTCAAATCTGAGGACACCTTGTCGATTGGATTTTTCAAGAGCTTTCCATTGTTGTTTGTTTCGTTTGTTCCTAGCTATCATAGTGCCTGTGCTATCTGGGAATGTCTGGAGCAAAGTCCTAAAACTTGGAAATCTGACCCTTGATGACCTCTGGTGACCTCAATATTGACCTGAGAGAAAAAAAATGCCTGAAATAATTTCAAAATGCATTCTAACGAGCTTTCGAACGGTGTCTTTGCTTTGTGTCTACATCCCATAGAAGCCGAGTTAGATGGGGGCGTCGAAACGCCCCCGGCACGGTGAAGGTGGCGCCGAGCACCGGCACGGCGCGGGTTAATCGACCGATACACACCAAAAACTCCATATTGGCCTGAGAGGTGGCAATGTCCCTTTAATATGAATGTATCACTGAATGCTGAGTGATGGGGCTGTTTATGCACTATATGGAGATGTCAAAGCTCCATTTTTCCACAGTTGATGTGCCCTACTCCAGCTTGCGATAGGTTGATTCTCTTCCAATCTCAACCAAATTAGCATAACCTATTCACAATCTGTGTGGCCAGTGGCTGAGAAAGAGGTGAAATGTCAGGGATATTTTTGGGTAATAGTTCAGTAATTCACCTCCCTAATTTATGGTGCTAGTGGTAGTGAGGTCCCTAATAGAAGAAGAGTAGTAAAGTTGCCAGATGACGGTATTATTATCACAGACACAAATGGGTATTTGTAGGGCAGACATCACACTTCCGTACACAACACTGTAGGTAGTTTGATGACGTCATTGGAGGCCTGTTTACTACTCGATCAGACTTAATGGCTACGAGTGGTAGGTTTCATCCCGATAGGACTTAATAGCTACGAGCTGTAGGTTTCGCCCCATCGGAATTAATGGCTACGAGCGGTAGGTTTCGTCCCGATCAGAATTAATGGCTATGAGTGGTAGGTTTCGTCCCGATCGGACTTAAAGGGACACTCCCACCTTAAGATTAGTTTTGAGTTGAGATAGCCATGTTGTTGGATTTGCATTGAAATTAAGTAGGGTAGCAGTTAAAACAACCACATAGGTATAATACAAAAGAAATTCGAGCTTGGTCTTGACAATTGTAACGAATAAACCCCAAGTGTATTTGAATAGTGGTCTAAAGCCGATGACGTCACCGCTCTTTACCAAATGGTGATGATAGTCGACTTGTTTTAAGGTTAGACTTGGATATATTTGCATGTTCAAATGGTTTGGTAATTGGTTTGTTTTGTATTCAAAGCGCTAGAATTGTCTCTAAATAATTATGGCATACTTTGGCAGCGTAAAGGATTTCTGTATAGCTCTCTAGAGCTCAATATGACGTCATCAACCCAAATATTAAAACTTAACTTCTTTATGAAATTGAGCACTGAATGCAAGAAACAAATGTCATAATCGTGTTTGGCAGCAATTACTTCATATTTTGCACCACAAGCGGCGTATATTTGACAACTTTTGGGAAGGTGGGAGTGTCCCTTTAATGGCGGGGTTAGATTAGTTTAGGTACCATAACCTAAACTAACCTAACCCCGCCTTTAAGTCCGATCGAGATGAAACCTACCGCTCGTAGCCATTAATTTTGATTAGGACGAAACCTACCGCTCGTAGCCATTAAAGGAAATAGTTCACCTTGAATTTTTTTACCCAACATGATTTGATTATATTTTTTAATACAATTTATTTTTATATTGTCAAAAATGGCCTTATATCGCGCCGATTCAGGACAGAAGGCCGTAAATTTGTATTGTTTATCAAAACTATATGCATACTCTCTGAGTCAGAGTCCTGACGTCACGCGAATGTAAAAAATGGTTCAGCCAATCAGATTCGAAAGTAGTCGCGTAAGGATAGACTCGCATTGGAGATGTGCCAACCGGCGGCCGGCGATCGCTTGCTAGCACCAGCTGCAAGCTGATTGGCTGATGGTATAGCCTCTGCCCGGGCTAGAACCAGTACAACATTCTTTCGCCAGCACCGCATTCCTTCGCCAAAAACTCAAATATATTCGGCTGGAGAGTCTTTTCAGTCAAGAAAACTTGCAGATAGGGGTTTCCCAACACAGGCTACAAAACTGCTATCTCAGTTTAAAACTAATGTTGAAGGTGAACTATTTCCTTTAAGTCTGATCGGGACGAAACCTACCACTCGTAGCCATTAAGTCTGATCGAGTAGTAAACAGGCCTCCAATGACGTCATCAAACTACCTACAGTGTTGTGTACGGAAGTGTAACGCCTGCCCTACCAATACACATTTTTGTGTGTGATAATAATACTGTCATCTGACAACTGCACTACTCTTCTTCTATTAGGGACCTCACTAGCACCATAAATTTGGGAGGTGAATTACTGAACTATTACCGATTTGTGTTGGTTTGACCGAGAAAGATCAATGCCAGTGTAGTACTAATCGCTTCTGAGACAAAGATATGTGTAGCTTGAATAAGGCTTTATTCAACTAAATTGATGGTGAGTGATCTGAGAACCGAAAAAGAGAAACATTGTTTACGCGAACAGGAATAGTAGAGGGGACACATAAGTGACTGCACAGTGCACATCTCAGTTCACCACAGTCCGAACATAATAGTTTTGTAATGTTGCATTGTCATAGAGGCAACCTGTCCATTCTGATTCGATTTACCATGACAGATGAGGTAATTCTCCATGATATGTTCCCTTGTCATGTTCCACCATGATTATCCAGCAGGACATCACACAATCACACTGCCTCACGTGGGTTCCTTTTACTGTCGGTTTTGGTATAGCTCAGTCCAGTGAGTGCTGACTCTGACGATCTGACTCAACCTTGCAGGATGAGTTCAAGATGCTTCAGCTCTCACTGTTTGTTTCTGGCAGGAAGGACCTGCAGTTGGTGACATTGGCCAAGTTGAAGGTCGAATGAAGCCAGTCTTTAGTCACTGAGAGAAACTGACACTGAGTAGTCTGGGTCAGATTTTTATTAGTTTTGGCCCTTACCTTGAAAATCCATCTGATAAACACATTTAGATTGACTTTATTAGAAACTTCCATTAGCTCTAGGAGTGGTCTTTCCATTGTCAGCACAGTCTGGTGAGGGCTTACATTATAAGTGTTTGACCTTAGCCTTAGGCGCCTTTGAGGTGAGATACTGTTTGAGTTTCTCACAGTTTGTGAGCAGAGTCACTGATGGACAGAAGGTCTTGGGATATGATGATGAGGGTGGCATATGCTTCCCTGCTGAGCAAGAACTTGTTGCAACTTGGATTTGTTTGTGACCTAGACTACCGGTCTGGGTCAGCATCAGTGGCAGCAGATCGTATTTTCGGATAATGGTATCTCCTCAGATTTAGGCCACTATATTGTGCAGGGCCCCTAAATGGTCGCAAAAAAACGTCGGACAGGCCCATTTTGAAGTCTCAGGCCTTCTGAGAACCCCCTCAGGCCTACCGAGTGTCCCCCTCAGGCCAACTGAGGGCCTTCTGTCGGCCTTAGAAGGCCCCTCTGGCTGGCTGGGGCACATCGGGGCCCTGGGTCATCGTTTCGGTCAAAAATAAAAAAAATAAATCGAACCAACTTCTTGGAGGGCCCTCTTACAAATGTATGGGGGGAAATTCATGTTTCCCCCCCCCCCAACTTCTTGAGTTGGGGGGGGGGGGGCAGCTGCCTCCCCCTGCCCCCTTATCCGCCGCCACTGGTCAGCATGGCAGTCCCGTTTGTCTGTGCTAGGTCAGCATGGCAGCCCCGTTTGTCTGTGCTAGGTCAGCATGGCAGTCCCGTTTGTCTGTGCTAGGTCAGCATGTCAGTCCTGTTTGTCTGTGCTAGGTCAGCATGGCAGTCCCGTTTGTCTGTGCTAGGTCAGCATGGCAGTCCCGTTTGTCTGCTAGGTCAGCATGGCAGCCCCGTTTGTCTGTGCTAGGTCAGCATGGCAGCCCCGTTTGTCTGTGCTAGGTCAGCATGGCAGTCCCGTTTGTCTGTGCTGGCGAGCTTCAGGAGGATGGCAGGTGAAGATTCAAGGCTGCTCGCCACAGGTAGCCACTGATGATGCTGGCTGCAGTGGTGGAGGAGCAGTCATGCAGCTGGGAGGCAGAGTGTTGCCTGATTCCTTCACATAGATGGTACAGAATGTGTCTTCCAGTGGCTTGGGCTGATTTTCTGCACTCATGATATCCAGCTGTATGTCCATGGATGAGGACATCCTGAATAATATTGCCTGTGTAGCTCAGCTGACATCTGATAGGCGGTTCAGCTTGGTCACCAGGGAGCGGCCGATGCCAGTTTGACCACTTCGGCGGTTGCCGAATCCACGGATGGACTCAATGCGGTTCTGCCGCATGTGGGACAAAGCAGGACGAGCCACCATGACATTTTATTCCTGCTCTGCCAGCCGTTTGATGGGGCAATATCATCCTGCTCGGATTTAGAGGTCAGGCCCCGCCGGCAGCACCGGTGAGGTCGCTATGCAGAGCTTTGTCACAACGTTCCAGGAAGTTGATGGAGACATCGGCACCTTTCCGCCTGACAGCGTCTCGCTCCACTGGATGATATGGAGCGTCTCGCTCCACTGGATGATATAGAGCGTCTCGCTCCACTGGATGATATGGAGCGTCTCGCTCCACTGGATGATATGGAGCGTCTCGCTCCACTGGATGATATGGAGCGTCTCGCTCCACTGGATGATATGGAGCGTCTCGCTCCACTGGATGATATGGAGCGTCTCGCTCCACTGGATGATATGGAGCGTCTCGCTCCACTGGATGATATGGAGCGTCTCGCCAGTGGAGCGTGGAGCGTCTCGGTCCAGTGGAGCGTCTCGCTCCACTGGATGGAGGTACTCGCTCCACTGGATGATGTCAGTCAGCTCTGCAGTTACTGCCCGCAGAGACGGCGGGCCGCTGGAGTTAGGTGGTTGTTAGGTGGTTGCTGCTGCGACGGCAAACGCTGGAAGCTCGGTGGGGACTATATGCAGGCTCTCTCGCCGCGCACACTCGTCGCATGTGTGGGCGCTGTCCCAGCCGGCGGCGGTGAGAGGTCACCGTCGGGGTCAGCAGCGTCCGTACGGCGGGCCGGCATAACGGCCAGGGGTTCGCTCGGCCCACTGGTCGCACGACGCAGCACCACAGACGGTGTCGGGTTTGGGCTGCGTCTGATGCGTCTGCGTCACGATGGCCACATCAGGATTAATTGCGTGACTTAAATTTATTTTCCCTTCATCTTCACATAGGTTTAATATTTAGCCTGTGGAAACCAAACCTGTGCCCAAGTACCCAATGTAAGGCAGAACTGAAAGCTTAACCTATGCAACATTCTGTTATCCAAACAAACTAAAGTTATTTGGGTACCTCTCCGTAGCAAGTTGAACAAAACACTGTATAATACGTCATCCTCTCACACATTTGTTTACAGTGTGAGCATCATCATCGTTCTTCTTGAGAGCATCCTAACTCCGGACGGTCTGCACGGTCGGAGGGTCGCCATCAGCTCAGAGACTCCGGTGCCCACCAGCAATCTGTCCTCTGCCTCACCGTCAGTTGCAGCATCGGCGGCGAATAAGCCCTGCTGGGAGGCCCAGGCGTTCACCGTCACACGCTCCTGTCGTCGCTGTTTAGGTGAGAACCCCAATCATCATCATATGTCGCATAGGCGTGCATGTCGTAAGCGGTCAATTGTTGTATTTGGTCAATTTTGATGGGAGGGACTTGTGTTGCACTTGCATGCGTCTTGGAAATTATGAGTATTGTATATTATGTTATTATGAGTACATTTAGTACTATGATAACAGTTGACTAGTTCGAAAGTCGAAATTATTATATTTCCAGTCTGGCGACTAGAAATAGTCGAAGTAGTTTTAGTTATTAGTAAAGTAACCTTGGTTTTAGTAACCATGTTGTAGTTTGGCTCGTTGTAGTTTCTCAATGCTGCATACTACAATTATTGTTGCCAACGGTATGCTACTTGTACCAATTGTGGCATATTGTAATCGCAGATCACATCATTCACAATTTGTACAGACCAAGTAAGTACAGGCGATATTGTAAATACCTACAGCTGAACCCCGCCTTCCTATATATTTGCGTCATGACATTCCACACTTTGGCTTTGTTACAGATTTTGAGAAGGCCAGCGGCAGTATTCCTGAGTGTTCACACCACGATCACGTTGAAGCACTCGACTGTGAAAAGGACGGCAAGGTTTTCCGAGAGTGAGTATTGTTTGTAAATATAAATCTATACATATCGTGAACACAAAATCACATATAAAGCATACTCTCGCGGGGCCGATACTAACGATCAACGTGGTCGGTGCCTGTATCTGTTCGAACGGTGTCTATCTGTATCTGACGTTTGACCAGTACCTTATGTATCTGTATCTGGCGTTTGACCAGTACCTTATGTATCTGTATCTGACGTTTGACCAGTACCTTATGTATCTGTATCTGGCGTTTGACCAGTACCTTATGTATCTGTATCTGGCGTTTGACCAGTACCTTATGTATCTGTATCTGGCGTTTGACCAGTACCTTATGTATCTGTATCTGGCGCGTTTGACCAGTACCTTATGTATCTGTATCTGGCGTTTGACCAGTACCTTATGTATCTGTATCTGGCGCGTTTGACCAGTACCTTATGTATCTGTATCTGGCGTTTGACCAGTACCTTATGTATCTGTATCTGGCGCGTTTGACCAGTACCTTATGTATCTGTATCTGACGTTTGACCAGTACCTTATGTATCTGTATCTGGCGTTTGACCAGTACCTTATGTATCTGTATCTGGCGTTTGACCAGTACCTTATGTATCTGTATCTGGCGTTTGACCAGTACCTTATGTATCTGTATCTGGCGTTTGACCAGTACCTTATGTATCTGTATCTGGCGTTTGACCAGTACCTTATGTATCTGTATCTGGCGTTTGACCAGTACCTTATGTATCTGTATCTGGCGTTTGACCAGTACCTTATGTATCTGTATCTGGCGCGTTTGACCAGTACCTTATGTATCTGTATCTGGCGTTTGACCAGTACCTTATGTATCTGTATCTGGCGTGTTTGACCAGTACCTTATGTATCTGTATCTGGCGTTTGACCAGTACCTTATGTATCTGTATCTGGCGCGTTTGACCAGTACCTTATGTATCTGTATCTGGCGTTTGACCAGTACCTTATGTATCTGTATCTGGCGCGTTTGACCAGTACCTTATGTATCTGTATCTGGCGTTTGACCAGTACCTTATGTATCTGTATCTGGCGCGTTTGACCAGTACCTTATGTATCTGTATCTGACGTTTGACCAGTACCTTATGTATCTGTATCTGGCGTTTGACCAGTACCTTATGTATCTGTATCTGGCGTTTGACCAGTACCTTATGTATCTGTATCTGGCGTTTGACCAGTACCTTATGTATCTGTATCTGGCGTTTGACCAGTACCTTATGTATCTGTATCTGACGTTTGACCAGTACCTTATGTATCTGTATCTGGCGTTTGACCAGTACCTTATGTATCTGTATCTGACGTTTGACCAGTACCTTATGTATCTGTATCTGGCGTTTGACCAGTACCTTATGTATCTGTATCTGGCGCGTTTGACCAGTACCTTATGTATCTGTATCTGACGTTTGACCAGTACCTGTGTGTGTCTGACGCGTGACCAGTGTATGTATCTGTATCTGACGCGTGACCGGTGTATATATCTGTATCTGACGCGTGACCGGTGTATGTATCTGTATCTGACGCGTGACCGGTGTATGTATCTGTATCTGACGCGTGACCGGTGTATATATCTGTATCTGACGCGTGACCGGTGTATATATCTGTATCTGACGCGTGACCGGTGTATGTATCTGTATCTGACGCGTGACCGGTGTATGTATCTGTATCTGACGCGTGACCGGTGTATATATCTGTATCTGACGCGTGACCGGTGTATGTATCTGTATCTGACGCGTGACCGGTGTATATATCTGTATCTGACGCGTGACCGGTGTCTGTATCTGTATCTGAAGCGTGACCGGTGTATATATCTGTATCTGACGCGTGACCGGTGTATGTATCTGTATCTGACGCGTGACCGGTGTATGTATCTGTATCTGACGCGTGACCGGTGTATATATCTGTATCTGACGCGTGACCGGTGTATGTAGCTGTATCTGACGCGTGACCGGTGTATATATCTGTATCTGACGCGTGACCGGTGTCTGTATCTGTATCTGACGCGTGACCGGTGTATATATTTGTATCTGACGCGTGACCGGTGTATGTATCTGTATCTGACGCGTGACCGGTGTATGTAAATGTATCTGGTGCGTGACCGGTGTATGTATCTGTATCTGACGCGTGACCGGTGTATATATCTGTATCTGACGCGTGACCGGTGTATGTATCTATCTGACGCGTGACCGGTGTATGTATCTGTATCTGACGCGTGACCGGTGTATCTATCTGTATCTGACGCGTGACCGGTGTATATATCTGTATCTGACGCGTGACCGGTGTATATATCTGTATCTGACGCGTGACCGGTGTATATATATCTGTATCTGACGCGTGACCGGTGTATGTATCTGTATCTGACGCGTGACCGGTGTATGTATCTATCTGACGCGTGTCTGTATCTGTATCTGACGCGTGACCGGTGTATGTATCTGTATCTGACGCGTGACCGGTGTATATATCTGTATCTGACGCGTGACCGGTGTATATACCTGTATCTGACGCGTGACCGGTGTATATATCTGTATATGACGCGTGCCTGTTGTATATACCTGTATCTGACGCGTGACCGGTGTATATATCTGTATCTGACGCGTGACCGGTGTATCTGTATCTGACGCGTGGCCGGTGTATGTATCTGTATCTGACGCGTGACCGGTGTATATATCTGTATCTGACGCGTGACCGGTGTATATATCTGTATCTGACGCGTGACAGGTGTATATATCTGTATCTGATGCGTGACCGGTGTATATATCTGTATCTGACGCGTGACCGGTGTATATATCTGTATCTGACGCGTGACCGGTGTATATACCTGTATCTGACGCGTGACCGGTGTATATATCTGTATCTGACGCGTGACCGGTGTATCTGTATCTGACGCGTGACCGGTGTATCTGTATCTGACGCGTGCCTGTTGTCTGTATCTGTATCTGACGCGTGACCGGTGTATATATCTGTATCTGACGCGTGCCTGTTGTCTGTATCTGTATCTGACGCGTGACCGGTGTATATATCTGTATCTGACGCGTGACCGGTGTATATACCTGTATCTGACGCGTGACCGGTGTATATATCTGTATCTGACGCGTGACCGGTGTATATATCTGTATCTGACGCGTGCCTGTTGTATATACCTGTATCTGACGCGTGACCGGTGTATATATCTGTATCTGACGCGTGCCTGTTGTATGTATCTGTATCTGACGCGTGCCTGTTGTATATATCTGTATCTGACGCGTGCCTGTTGTCTGTATCTGTATCTGACGCGTGACCGGTGTATATATCTGTATCTGACGCGTGCCTGTTGTCTGTATCTGTATATGACGCGTGACCGGTGTATATATCTGTATCTGACGCGTGACCGGTGTATATACTTGTATCTGACGCGTGACCGGTGTATATATCTGTATCTGACGCGTGACCGGTTTATATATCTGTATCTGACGCGTGCCTGTTGTATATACCTGTATCTGACGCGTGACCGGTGTATATATCTGTATCTCACGCGTGCCTGTTGTATGTATCTGTATCTGACGCGTGCCTGTTGTATATATCTGTATCTGACGCGTGCCTGTTGTCTGTATCTGTATCTGACGCGTGCCTGTTGTATGTATCTGTATCTGACGCGTGCCTGTTGTATATATTTGTATCTGACGCGTGCCTGTTGTCTGTATCTGTATCTGACGCGTGCCTGTTGTCTGTATCTGTATCTGACGCGTGCCTGTTGTATGTATATGTATCTGACGACGCGTGCCTGTTGTATATATCTGTATCTGACGCGTGCCTGTAGTCTGTATCTGTATCTGACGCGTGCCTGTTGTATATATCTGTATCTGACGCGTGCCTGTAGTCTGTATCTGTATCTGACGCGTGCCTGTTGTCTGTATCTGTATCTGACGCGTGCCTGTTGTATGTATCTGTATCTGACGCGTGCCTGTTGTATATATCTGTATCTGACGCTGCCTGTTGTCTGTATCTGTATCTGACGCGTGCCTGTTGTATATATCTGTATCTGACGCGTGCCTGTTGTCTGTATCTGTATCTGACGCGTGCCTGTTGTCTGTACCTTCAGGTGTGACGGTACCAGTAACCGGGCAGCGCGGCAGTTCTGGCTGCTGGAGCTCATCTCTCTCTGCACTGCTCTCCTCTCGGGCGGCGCGGTGATCGTCAGACAACACCAGTTGGAGCGCGGTGCTCTCGTCAAAATACAGCGCCAGCTCGCCTCGCAGGTGTAGCGCAACATGGCCACAGGGTAGGTGCGGCGGTCACCAGGTAGATGGTGGCTACTGATAGGATGTAGTGGTGCGCTTCGAGCGGGAAATATTGTGTGCGTGCTCACTTGCCATTGCAGATTATATCAGCTGGGTGTTGTTTATATAACCGAATCCAATGCACGATTCCTAGTTAAACTTGCGGGCCTCCTTTACGAACTTGAAACTTTAAAAGAATGTTTAGAATGATGGACATAATGAAAAGAAGAAGAAAATATTGATAAAGAAAGTTGCATGTTATTTGCTTCAAAACCGCTGTGAGTTTTTTCAGAATCGCCTAAGTTACCTATGCAACTATTCCATTGTATGTTAACTAACGATGTGAAAAGAATGTGTCTCCTCTGCTAATGCTTGTTTGTTGATGCCCCTGTCCGTTAATGTTCACCTTTCTCCGAAAGTGACATGACGCGCAGCCGATGGGAGACGACCGGCCCTCCTGTCTGTATGTTGATGTATCCGTCCGTTAACGGCTACCTTTCCTCTCCCTCAGACATGACCGCAGCCGGTGAGAGACGGCCCTCCTGTCTGTATGTTGATGTATCCGTCCGTTAACGGCTACCTTTCCTCTCCCTCAGACATGACCCGCAGCCGGTAGGAGACGGCCCTCCTGTCTGTATGTTGATGCATCCGTCCGTTAACGGCTACCTTTCCTGTCCCTCAGACATGACCCGCAGCCGGTAGGAGACGGCCCTCCTGTCTGTATGTTGATGTATCCGTCCGTTAACGGCTACCTTTCCTCTCCCTCAGACATGACCCGCAGCCGGTAGGAGACGGCAGGTTCTCCTATCGCCTGGGCCCGCAGCCGGGCGACGCCGCCATCCTCTCCGACCACGATGACCTGCGGATCTACCTGCCCTGTCTGGACTCTGCCGGCCTGGCCCCGGCCGAAACTGCGGCCGCGCTGCTGGCTCTGCGCTGCGCTGGTGTACCTCCAGCCTGGATCCAGCCGGTGGTGGTGCCGGAACGGGACTGTCCCGGCCCGACGGTGAGGGTCCGCCTGCCCCGTCCGGCGGTGTCTGAAGGGGAACTACCGCCGGAGGTAGCGGCCTGCCATCTGCCGGCGGCACACCTCTCCTCCGAGCGTCTCTGTGTGGCCGGCCTCTGTGCTGTGGTGCGCCACGGAGTGAAGACTGTGGATGGCCTGCGGAGGCCCGACGGAGGGCACTACTGTCACAGGGATGACAGCCTGCTGGGGTTCCGGCGAGGCACGCTGGCGCCGCCCGCGGACGCGTCTCTCTGGACCCGGTTCTGTGAAAGGGATGTACCCGCGGCGCTGCGGGCCGCGCTCACAGCGGTCAGAGGAGAGGCGCCGCCGGAGGGCACCGCTCCGGCGGCCGACGCAGCCGACTCGGCGCCAGTCAGCCCTGAGTCAGCTGCCGACGCAGCTGAGTCGGCGCCAGTCAGTTCTGAGTCGGCTGTTGGTGCGGCTGAACCGGTCTCATGTAGTTTTGAGGCTGTTTCTGAACCGGTCTCAGCTGGTTCTGAACTGGTATCAGCTGTTTCTGAACTGGTCTTAGCTGGTTCTGAACCGGTCTCAGCTGGTTCTGAACTGGTATCAGCTGTTTCTGAACTGGTCTTAGCTGGTTCTGAACCGGTCTCAGCTGGTTCTGAACCGGTCTCGGCTGGTTCTGAACCGGTCTCGGCTTGTACTGATTCAGCCGCCGTGACGTCCGAGCCAGCCGCCGCCGGTGCTGCTGCTGCTGCTGCTTCTGCTGGCTCTACTTCGTTCACGGTGCCTCCCGAGCTGCTGCAGTTTGAGCACCACATGCGTCAACCACTGCGCGTGCACAACGTGTGGAAGCAGGACCAGGCGTCGGGCGGCACGGTCCGCAAGTGGAGCAGCGGCGACCACCGGACGGCGCTGCAGTGTGTGAAGCACACGTACGCCGAGGGCCACGTGCTGACGATTAGTGACCTGCTGCTGTACCCCTGCCTGCGACTGATGGTGGGGGCCCTTCAGCCACACGGTCTGAGTCTGCAGCAGGCGGCGCCGGCTGTCAGCCAGTGGATGGCCACGGTGGAGGCGGTGGAGGGGCTGGCCGATATGTGGGCTGCCTGCTTCCCGCCGGAGCAGGCTGGGGCGTCTGAGGGGTCGGAGGGACGAGTGGGACCGACGCTGGTGCTAATACTACCGGAGGTCAAGCCGCAGAGCCTGTACAAGAAAGATCCGGCGCGCTACAAGCCCAAGAACCGTCTATTCACGGTACAGTCGGATGTGGCGGCGGCGCTGGAGCGGCTGGAGACGGCGCGGTTCGTCAGCCGTGTGGCGGCGCACCCCGGCAGCGGCCAGCTGCGGCTCGACTGGGACGCGCTCCCGGCCGCCGCCAGCCCGGCGGAGGGTGGTCTGCCCGCCAGTCGGCTTCTCCGCAAACAGCACCAGCTGGAGAACCTGGCCTGGCTGGCGGTGCGCACCGCCCGGCCTGGGGACACCATCGTGGACTTCTGCTGCGGCGGGGGTCACCTCGGTCTGCTGCTGGCGGTGCTCCGGCCCGACTGTCACGTCGTGCTTGTGGAGAACAAGGAGGAGTCGCTGCGGAGAGGCCAAGATCGCGCGGCCGTTCTCAAACTCACCAACGTCAGCCTCTACCAGTGCAACATGGAGTTCTACCGCGGCCAGTTCCAGCTGGGCGTGGCGCTGCACGCGTGCGGTGTGGCGACTGACCTAGTCGCCGAGCGGTGCCTGGCCGCCGGGGCCTCCTTCCTCTGCTGCCCCTGCTGCTACGGCGCTGTGCACGACTTCGGTAACGTGCGGTACCCGCGTAGCGCGGCCGGCCAGCGCACAGGCGCCGCGCCGCGCGACTGGCTTGTGCTCGGCCACGCGGCGGATCAAACTCACGCGGACGGCTCTGAGAAGTCCCGCCAGGGTCGCCGCTGCATGGCGCTGGTCGACTCTGACCGCGCCGCCCACCTACGCGAGGCCGGCTACCGCGTGCTGCTGACGGTGGCCGAGCCGACCGACTGCAGCGAGAAGAACCACCTGCTGCTGGCCGTGTCGCCGCGCTGGGTCGGAGACGACGCCCTGCTGGCCGCCGGCGCCGCGACAGCCGAGGCGGCGGAGACGGCGGCGGCCAACTGACCGGCGGCGTCGCCGCTGCCGGCCGGTCGCCCGCCACTGCCGCTGAACCCGCCGACGGTAGCGTGAGTGGTGGAGTCTAGGCTAGAGATGCTACACAGCGACGTTAAGGGTATATTTAACGAAATGTCGCTGGTGGGTTCCAGGGCAATCGCGTCGCTTTTACAGTCAGATTGTGAAATGTTTGAATAAACATTGACGTTTTAACATTCGAAGTTTGATGTATTGTAGGGAGCGTTTTGAGATAGGTTTGGTTGGGCAACGGAAATCTGTTCAGTCATATACAGAATGGAGACAGATCAGCGGGTAGTGGCACGGTGCCATCAGACACAGGCAGGCAACCTGGTAAAAGTAGTAATTGCTAGTATTCCATGTTGGCCGCCTATTTGAACTCTTCGGAATAGCGCATGCTGTATGGAAACGAGCCTGCGCCAAAGGTGGTGACCACGAACGGGTCCTCAGGCCGTGTGCTGTGCTGTCGAAGCAACATGGTCTTATAAGTCATGTCTGTACGTCAGAGCTAACGATTACAGCTTTCGCAGCCAGCGTTTCCAAAGGCGATCCAATTGAAGCCCAGCATTGCCCGGTTACTACTCATCATTTCAACACGTAGAAGTGGTATTAAACCTGGCGAGGTAAATGGAAGTTAAAATGGAAGTGAAATGGACCAAAGCTGGGAGCGTCCCCAATCGTCACCCGCTTTTGATGCTCGATCTTTACAATTTCGGAGTGAATAGAAGCCAGGCGAGCGTTGCAGCGCGCTCCTCGCCCATGTTGATAGTAGGTACTGACAGCATTAACCGCATGCCATATTTTATCATCCTGCAAAACCCGATGAGTTCTGTTCACGACACGCAAAAACCGGCAAAGGTAATCATAAGCTGGTCGGCCGCCCCGGGTGACCACTACGCTAGTACCTATACATCATCGTCATTTATTTCCCAGGACTTCCACAATTCATAGCTCTTCCTGTCTGGCCTCATTACACTACACACTTTGGTTCGCAAGCCCCCGTTTACAGGTTCCCCACAGCTACGACGCCCGTTCAAGTTCAGGTAAACAACTTCAATTACAGCCCTGTAAAGGATCATGCGGCACATTGTGTCTGTGCAATCTAATGAAAATGCTTACGCCGGTACCTGCATTAGGCGAATAGCTACCCATAATAAATAAAAATGAAAATAATAAACCATAGTAAATGCGCCAGGCAACCGGCACTGCAAGTTTATGACCGTGTCTATGTGTCATTCCCAGAGCCGGTCTGGCTCCGTATTATCCCGAGGGGCACCGCTCGCCGCTCGGCGGTGTACGCTGTGTACGCAGAGCCGGTCTGGCTCCGTATTATCCCGAGGCACCGCTCGCCGCTCGGCGGTGTACGCTGTGTACGCAGAGCCGGTCTGGCTCCGTATTATCCCGAGGCACCGCTCGCCGCTCGGTGGTGTACGCAGAGCCGGTCTGGCTCCGTATTATCCCGAGGCACCGCTCCCCGCTCGGCGGTGTACGCTGTGTACGCAGAGCCGGTCTGGCTCCGTATTATCCCGAGGCACCGCTCGCCGCTCGGTGGTGTACGCAGAGCCGGTCTGGCTCCGTATTATCCCGAGGCACCGCTCGCCGCTCGGCGGTGTACGCAGAGCCGGTCTGGCTCCGTATTATCCCGAGGCACCGCTCGCCGCTCGGCGGTGTACGCTGTGTACGCAGAGCCGGTCTGGCTCCGTATTATCCCGAGGCACCGCTCGCCGCTCGGCGGTGTACGCAGAGCCGGTCTGGCTCCGTATTATCCCGAGGCACCGCTCGCCGCTCGGCGGTGTACGCTGTGTACGCAGAGCCGGTCTGGCTCCGTATTATCCCGAGGCACCGCTCGCCGCTCGGCGGTGTACGCTGTGTACGCAGAGCCGGTCTGGCTCCGTATTATCCCGAGGCACCGCTCCCCGCTCGGCGGTGTACGCGGTCGAAGTTTGCACGTCCTGATAACTAATTAGTTCAGATGCCGGCCTCGGGCCTGGGCTGCGTCAGTACGGTTGCGTGGCCCTCTAATTAGTTCAGATGCCGGCCTGGGCTGCGTCAGTACGGCTGCGTGGCCCTCTAATGAGTGCAGATGCCGGACTGGGCTGCGTCAGTACGGTTGCGTGGCCCTCTAATTAGTTCAGATGCCGGCCTGGACTGCGTCAGTACGGTTGCGTGGCCCTCTAATTAGTTCAGATGCCGGACTGGGCTGCGTCAGTACGGTTGCGTGGCCCTCTAATTAGTTCAGATGCCGGCCTGGACTGCGTCAGTACGGTTGCGTGGCCCTCTAATTAGTTCAGATACAGGCCTGGACTGCGTCAGTACGGTTGCGTGGCCCTCTAATTAGTTCAGATGCCGGCCTGGACTGCGTCAGTACGGTTGCGTGGCCCTCTAATTAGTTCAGATGTCGGCCTGGGCTGCGTCAGTACGGTTGCGTGGCCCTCTAATTAGTTCAGATGCCGGCCTGGACTGCGTCAGTACGGTTGCGTGGCCCTCTAATTAGTTCAGATGCCGGACTGGGCTGCGTCAGTACGGTTGCGTGGCCCTCTAATTAGTTCAGATGCCGGCCTGGGCTGCGTCAGTACGGTTGCGTGGCCCTCTAATTAGTTCAGATGCCGGCCTGGGCTGCGTCAGTACGGTTGCGTGGCTCTCTAATTAGTTCAGATGCCGGCCTGGACTGCGTCAGTACGGTTGCGTGGCCCTCTAATTAGTTCAGATGCCGGCCTGGGCTGCGTCAGTACGGTTGCGTGGCCCTCTAATTAGTTCAGATGCCGGCCTGGACTGCGTCAGTACGGTTGCGTGGCCCTCTAATTAGTTCAGATGCCGGCCTGGACTGCGTCAGTACGGTTGCGTGGCCCTCTAATTAGTTCAGATGCCGGCCTGGGCTGCGTCAGTACGGCTGCGTGGCCCTCTAATGAGTTCAGATACAGGCCTGGACTGCGTCAGTACGGTTGCGTGGCCCTCTAATTAGTTCAGATGTCGGCCTGGGCTGCGTCAGTACGGTTGCGTGGCCCTCTAATTAGTTCAGATGCCGGCCTGGACTGCGTCAGTACGGTTGCGTGGCCCTCTAATTAGTTCAGATGCCGGACTGGGCTGCGTCAGTACGGTTGCGTGGCCCTCTAATTAGTTCAGATGCCGGCCTGGGCTGCGTCAGTACGGTTGCGTGGCCCTCTAATTAGTTCAGATGCCGGCCTGGGCTGCGTCAGTACGGTTGCGTGGCTCTCTAATTAGTTCAGATGCCGGCCTGGACTGCGTCAGTACGGTTGCGTGGCCCTCTAATTAGTTCAGATGCCGGCCTGGGCTGCGTCAGTACGGTTGCGTGGCCCTCTAATTAGTTCAGATGCCGGCCTGGACTGCGTCAGTACGGTTGCGTGGCCCTCTAATTAGTTCAGATGTCGGACTGGGCTGCGTCAGTACGGTTGCGTGGCCCTCTAATTAGTTCAGATGCCGGCCTGGGCTGCGTCAGTACGGCTGCGTGGCCCTCTAATGAGTTCAGATACAGGCCTGGACTGCGTCAGTACGGTTGCGTGGCCCTCTAATTAGTTCAGATGCCGGCCTGGGCTGCGTCAGTACGGTTGCGTGGCCCTCTAATTAGTTCAGATGCCGGCCTGGGCTGCGTCAGTACGGTTGCGTGGCCCTCTAATTAGTTCAGATGCCGGCCTGGACTGCGTCAGTACGGTTGCGTGGCCCTCTAATTAGTTCAGATGCCGGCCTGGACTGCGTCAGTACGCGGACACTCTACTGCGGGGACCCGCCTGATCACTCCGCCGCGGGACCCGCCTGATCACTCTACCGCGGGGACCCGCCTGGTCACTCCGCCGCGGGGACCCGCCTGGTCACTCCGCCGCGGGGACCCGCCTGGTCACTACCGCGGGGACCCGCCTGGTCACTCCGCCGCGGGACCCGCCTGATCACTCTACCGCGGGGACCCGCCTGGTCACTCCGCCACGGGGACCCGCCTGGTCACTACCGCGGGGACCCGCCTGGTCACTCCGCCGCGGGACCCGCCTGATCACTCTACCGCGGGGACCCGCCTGGTCACTCCGCCGCGGGACCCGCCTGGTCACTCCGCCACGGGGACCCGCCTGGTCACTCCGCGGCGGGGACCCGCCTGGTCACTCCGCCACGGGACCCGCCTGGTCACTCCGCCGCGGGGACCCGCCTGGTCACTCCGCCGCGGGACCCGCCTGGTCACTCCGCCACGGGGACCCGCCTGGTCACTCCGCCGCGGGGACCCGCCTGGTCACTCCGCCACGGGGACCCGCCTGGTCACTCTACCGCGGGCTGCCGGCACCTCTGCGTCTCCCCTCCGAGCGAGCTCCGTTCACCGTTCCGCCGTCACCTATCACCGAACGCTCCGGGGATGTCATCACCGCAGTCCAGCCGCGACCGATCGCGTCTCCCGAGCGTCTCCGCCAGTTTCCATGTTTCCACTGTGAACTCCGCGACTCGGGACTCCGCCGTGGGTCCGGCCGGGACCCGGGACTCCGCCGTGGTCCGGCCGGGACCCGGTGACCCGCTGTGGGTCCGGACCCGGTGGGCTGGTCGGCGCGCGCCCTGATCCGTCTACTGCAGCTGTCCGGTCTGTGCGGCGGCCGCGGCTGGCGCCCGTCGCTCTATACACCGGCACCCTGTACGCCATCGCCTCCGCAATATCTGGCTTCTTCGCCGTGCTGCAATTCAGGTACGGTCGGATGCTGTTGACGGCAGGTCTTCACTGGATCAGGGTGTTCGTCGTAACCAATTACTTCGGACTCGGAGTCATCATCCCGTAGATCACCTTGACCGGGACCTTCGCTTGCGGACGCCGCCGCTACGCGGCGCTGCTATCGCGTCTGCTGGCGCTGCTCCAGGAACTACGGAATTCGCTGAGTTCCGTGACAAGAACGAAGCTAGATCTCGCCCCATCGTGCGGCACCTGTGGATGATCGTCGTCCTGGTGCCAGCCGGCTCGCTGCTCGCCAATTTGGACCACACCGCGGTGACAGCGACGTTGTGGAGTCTTGGGAGTCTTGTCTGCGGCGACAGCGTCCCGTGGCGTCCTGGACGTGAACGCGGTACTCATCGTCGTCCTCACGCCCGTCATGTTCTGCTTCCAGCTGGTCCCCGTGAAGTTCCTGCTGGCAGCCAGTCTGCTGGAGACCTCCCAGAAGGCGCTCAACTCGGCCCTGGCGCCGGCGGTGGCCGGGCGGGACGGGCTGACTCGGCGCGACGGCTGCGGCACGCGGCGCGGCTGCTGCGCCGCGTCTCCAGCAGCCTCACTCAGCTGACGGCGGCCGCCGCGGCCGAGCTCATCCCAGCCATGCTGTACGGCGTGCTGATCCAGATCCTCCTGGTCGTGGCGGTGGCATACCTGTTCTTCAACAGCGACAGGGTCAGCGTGACCGAGCTGGCGCTGCTGGTGTCGTACTTCTGCAGCGCGCTCGTCACACTGGTCGGCCCGTGCGAAGCTAGCCAGGGGCTGCTGGTGGGGCTGGGCCGCTGCCGGGGGCGGGACAGCTGCTGCTGCGCCTGGAGGCTGCGCGGCCCCAGCTGGCCCCCCGCGCCGACCGACTGCAGCGCGAGGTGACCCGTGACCTGGACACGGCCGGATACCTCGGTCTGTACCGGCTGCGACGCTCCGCCCTGCTCGGCATCTGGTCTGCCGTCCTCACCTACATCATCGTTATGCTGCAGTTCATCGACGCCAAAGGTGCCATCGGTGACATGAGCGCTTCTGGCTATCAGAACATAACGCTGGTGGAGTGATACATTGTGCGTTGTAAGCATTTCGAGCGTAGCTCAGAGATCGAGTGCTAGTTGAGCTACAGTTTGCTTCTTTCGATGTTATGCTGTGTTATGTTATGATGAGAAAGTCCCGGGTAGAGTGGCTCTGCCTTCAGCTCCATGTCAGGTCAATGCTGTCCTGCTATCAACCCAGGACTTGTGTCTGCGATTAACTATCTTTGTCGGCCACCAGTACAGGGTCTGGTTGGCTGGGTGGCAGCAGAGAAAACAAGAAACACCAACTGCTGGTCACTGTCGAGCTAATACACTATCAGCAATCCGGAGTGATTAAATCGCAATGATAGCAGCGGCTTTTGCTACATTCAAGCAGTCCTTGGAACATGTAGCATATATCATGTAACATATGGTATAATATAAAACAAACTGAAATGGATTAACATCCATGAAGTTGGCGACTTATATAAATGACTTATTCAAGGATTTCAACCAAATTCCATGAAAATGCGTTTGTAATTTGTATGACAACTATAGAGCACCAAAAAAAAACGTGACTAATTTCTAAGTACTACGTATGTGACCTACGTGTAGAGTAACAATATAATTCACAGGAGTCAGGGACTGGGAACGGCCTGGAGCAAAAGTTTAGCCAATTTTTTTTTGACCAAATATGCTGAGGGAAACACTATATTCGAAGTGAAAATCGTAATCCATCGAATTTCATCCAATCGAAAATAATCGAATGGGACGGACCGCAGGATTCGAAATAGCTCACATATAACCAGGGTCGTCGCCACAAGGGGGGCCGGGCCCCCCCAGGATCGCTCTGGCCGAAGTCCGACCTCCCTCTGCAGGATTTTATTTTTAACATAGCCCTATGGACTCCCCCCCCCCCCACAAACGCACACCCTGGTTCGCCCCCCCCCCCCACAAACGCTCCAAAGGTTCGCCCCCCCCCCCCAAACACACAAAAAAAAATATATGGCTGGCACCCACTCAAAATTTTGTGGCGACGCCACTGCACATAGCACTTATCAGCAGCTAAGCGTCGGGGCATTATCTGCCGCTTTACGCTTACCGTGGTAGCGGCTACTCTTGCACTTTAGCGACGACCTTTGGCTACTAGCGACATCTATAGCTGAATAAACAGTGACATCTACAACTTCCTCTCTTTCGCTTACATTAGTGTAGTGCTTATATTTTATTGTTTCCCTTCTGAGAACTTTCTTCAGAAGTAGAAAAAGAACAGCTCTATAATTTTTTTTTGTGCATAAATCTTTGAAGAAAGAAGTTTTTGAACAGATTTTAATGGAAAAAGTAAAAAACATAATGCCATGAAAGATAAGTTAGAAGCTCCTTCACTAAGTCAGCCTTTCCGGCCTGTGATCCGATCCGAGTGAGGTACGCAATTTTTAAGCGGTGATTTCTTGTTGATATTTACGGTATCAAACGGTGTTGTGGGTGCAATATTATATGTTTAATGTTTTTCGATTTTTCATTTGACTGCAACAGGATTTATATTGTTTTGGAAAAAATGGTTCTTTTTATTGATCAGAATTGTATTATATACAGCCAGACAAAATACACAACTCCTAATGTTGAAAATAAATGAACCACTATGTTTGGAAATTGTTTTAAAATTAAGGGTCACAGCCACTAACTATGCTGTCGTTGGTGCTGCTGTCAACATTTGGTGACTCAGGCCAGTCGAGTGAACTATAGTAATCTGGATCCATTTTTGGAACACTGTCAGACTGGTTATTGATGCACCTTTTTTGGAAGGATTCAATCACTTTTCATTTTGGAATATGAATGATTCAGTTGACATTTTATTCATGGATAATCAAATCATGTTTGACTCACCATTTTGCAGTCTTTTTGATGCAAGCAGTCTTCTTTCTTTGCAGGTTTTGATTTAATCATGAATCCGATGGTTAATCAATTTTTCTTCGATTCAATGGATTTTGATTGAACAATTTCAGTTGATTCAATCGGTTGAATCAATAACCAGTCTGAACACCATACCCAACAATGGGTACGGAAATCGGCCTTCATGACTAAACATGATCCACACATTGATTGGTGTGTTGACATTATGCCAGTGATGTCATCAAATTTAGCACCCTTGACTATTGATCGCTTGAGCATTACAAAAATCCAAGATTTCTCTTTAATTTGATTGAAGTTGCACGATCGGGGAGGGCAAAATCGTGTTTTGAACGGAACCATGAACAGTAAAGGTAAAGTAAATATTAGTGAAAATGCTGCTATTTGTTTGGAAACAGGTTTCTTTGTAAATGGTGATCATTCAAGTGGGCCAGTAGTTTACTTTCTATGGTTCAGTTCAAAATGCATGATTTTGCTGCCCCAAGATTGTGCAACTTCAATACAATTTGAAAGAAACCTTGTATTTTTGTAATGCTCACACTATCAATAAAGTTGAGGGTGCAGAATCTGATGTCGTCATTGGCACAATGCATTGACACCAATCATTGTGTGGATCATGTTGAGTCATGAAGGTCGATTTCCCTACCCATTTTTGGAACAAGCGTACCCATTTTTGGGTAGTGTTCCAAAAATGGGTCCAGATTACCATAGTTCACCTGACTAAGGCAGTGATTCAAATTTGTTTTTATTTGGGTGGGGATGATGCCCAAATGTTAATAATTTTCCATTCCCACTCTCCATTTTAGGAGTGATTTTTCCACTACCAAATTATGAATTGTGATATTGATTGACAAATATTGACTTATAATATTAATTAATAAATATTAAATATAAAAAACTTCTGCTTTTCATATTAAAAACAATTTTGTTACCATTTTCTACTTAATTTTCTACTTATGTTCAAGGCAAACACAGTGGTATCATTTGCACGTCTATCTTAATTATAAAAAGAGTTATTGGCAAAAAAAGTGCTGGTGACCTCTCATGACCTCAGTTGACCTTGGAGGGGTCACTGAGCAACAATTGTACTTGGGTCATCAGGAATGAGCTAAAATATCATTATTTAAATAATTGACCTGATCTAATGCATATTCTCTGAATAAGTAGCATTTGTATATTTTCCCATTGACACCAAAATGGGGAGGAGGTCACTAAATTGGTCTGGCCTGGTCACTGATATAACAACAAATCTGAGATACACAAGTTGTAGGACCTTATGAAATCCTGTAAGTTTCAAATTTCTTGGACTGCACACAAATTTCACAACTGCATCCAAAAGGCACTACCACAAACATTTTTGGAGCTAAGGTAACAGTGCGACCTGGTGACCTTACCTGATATAAAAATGTTCACAAAATGTGGGTGATTGATTCCAAAATAGCTGTGCCAAATCTACTGCTGTTTTCCCACTATCCCCGAGAAACCCTGGAGGGTGGGATCAAAATTCCCCCACCAGGGTAAAGGTTAAATTATAGGCTTCTGAGATATGGATCATCATAATGGCAGATATGGGAGCCCTGTTGATCCAATCACCTAACACTACCAAATTTCTTGGATCCTTGTTGATCCCTCAAAAAAAAACTTTGGGACACTGATCTATGATACTGGTGAACCTCTGAAGTTGGATCTATCATCCCAATGGATCCTGGTCCTTGGGATTGGATTGTAGGTTCTATTTTCATAATCTGTGTATGTATGTGTGTGCCTGACATTTAATTGTAATTTTGATAGCCAAATGATATAGCTGCCACCATGTTTGTATTGTAATGATAACAGTGTTGTGGTTAGGAGCAGATGGCAATTACAAGAGAGATTCAAGCTATTTTTCTGTGATAAATTCAACAAATGTCCATGCTTCAGGCTAGCTATTATGCTGTTTGATGCTTTGAGGTATCATTATACAGATACTTTTCCTGTACAGAGGTGTTAAAACAATTCCACTAGTCTACACACTGCATCCAATTGAAATGTCTGTAACTTGGTATTGGTTTGGTCTTGGTTTGCTGTTGATATCTTCAGCATTTATCATAGGTGATTTGTGTAAAGCCACCATTCTTAACTTGGTCATTTGTGGCATTCTCTTATAGTACTATACAAAGTTTTATGCATGGCTTATTTTCAAAGCATTACAATACAATATTGTCAGAAACAGACACCAGTGCTGTGGTATATGCACAGGATAGTATAGTACATATTTGTGGTATTAAGGCAAAACAAATCCTGATTTGAATTGCAATACTTTTGTAATTGGAGAATGTTTGTTTTAATCTAAAAATAAAATGACAACATACTGACCGGATAGATAACTAAAGTGAAAAATGAAAAGGTTCGTTGAATAGGTCTTCTCCAACCCTGGATATCTCCCACCCTCCAACCCATTTCTGAATAGATGGTGTAGGTACTGTTATTGAATGTTTCACAGGGTATCAATGGATTTGTGTAACAAATATTGCTTTATTTTCAGAAGCTGTGAGCTGCAATCATGGTCGCCCAGAAGAAACAGGTATGTATTGTTAACGTGTTCAGCTTACATGCTGACCTCAAGACTTAAATTATAGTACCAATACAACTATTAATTTGTCTGTCTGTGCATCATCATGCCCTCTTCGTATACATACTCTCAGATTGACATCAAAAGATAGCTCAGAGTTCCAGGAAATTAAAACATAGTAAATTATTCAGGAACATGCTTCAGATGTCAAATAAATTGTGACAGAATAGCTGGACTCATTTGTTTGATTTATCGGTATGGTTAGACACGTGACTAACCAAACATAAGTCTGCTTACAGATGCTTAAGATTAAGCTTAGAACTAATTTTAGTGGAAAATTGTGGTGCAGTTTTCCTTGTTGATATTGAATGCAAATTTCTGAACTGACCAGACTTGTCTCATTTCTGTCACTTGCAGAAGAAGGCCCTGGAGTCGATTAACTCTCGGCTCGCCCTGGTGATGAAATCGGGCAAATATTGCTTCGGCTACAAGCAGACTCTGAAGCAGCTTCGCCTGGGCAAAGCTAAGCTTGTTATCATTGCCAGCAACACCCCCGCCCTTAGGTGAGACTGAGAAGTAGACCTTCAGCCCACAATTGGGTCTGAACGTCTATGGAGAAGTCTCGAACGCCCCTCCAGCAAAAGCCTTACTGTGTCTTACATTAATTAAATGTACTGCATAAAGTACAATAGTTTGTAACATTATCTTGGTATCAGTAAGGCCTTTGCATTAAATTGAGATTTTTAGGGTTTGCTAATGTTATGCAAATTTAGTTAATGCAAGTTAATGCAAATTTGTATAATAGGTCCTGCTCATTAAAGTGTGTGCTCTTAAACGTCCTTTTTAACTCAACCACCAGAGTAATGTTTGTACATGGTGCAGTGGTTTTTGTGCCTTTGCATGCCATTTGCAAGTTAATTGTTATTGTCCATCTCTGGCTGAAGCAGTAGTTATTCCTCAATTATCTCTGCAAGGTTGCTAAACAACACTAGCTGTTTGAGCAGGGCATCTGTCTGTATTTGGTCCCATAGAGGTGTGATGCATTGATGGGAGATCACCATTTGGTTGTCGTTTACGCTGCGTGGTGTTCCAACAGGAAATCTGAGATCGAGTACTACGCTATGCTGGCCAAGACTGGTGTGCACCACTACAACGGCAACAACATCGAGCTCGGTACCGCCTGTGGAAAATATTTCCGCGTGTGTGGCATGACCATCACCGACCCTGGCGATTCGGACATTATCCGCTCAATGCCTGAGGGACAGTAAATACACGATCGGACCGCAGCGACCGGATTTTTTCGTCAATCGAGGAGCGAGAAGGTTTTAAGGCACAGGGGAAAGTGGCATGCGGCAGCTGCTATAACATACGAGGCGTTTCGGGATTGATTCACAGCGGAGTACACGAAAGCGAAATGACAACTGAATTAGTACAGTGCAGCGAAATTATTGATAACTCAATTATTGAATTAATTAATTTCATATACAAGCAACTCAAGAAAGTGCTGTAACAGAGTTAAACAGGTCAAACATGCTATTTAGCCGGCTGGCATTCAATTGTCATCTGGACGTCACCACATGGTGATTGTGCCTCCGGCATACTGACTTCCGACGGCCGTCGTTGATTCACGTTGCGACTTTCTCATAAAGGTTCCGGTTTGCTAAGCACAACACTTTGCATGGAGACTAGACATTCGATGGCGAAACAAATATGATTTTGCCGCGTTGTGTGTTGGACGGTTCGCAGAGGGTCTCCAGGTTGTGGTGTTGCAGATGGTGCTGTTACCAGCAGGTGGCGCTCCGGTTGGTGGGACTGCTTGTAGGTGCCTGCTATTGAAATTTACGGGCATCTGGATGATGGGGGGGGGGGGGGGGGATTTGATGAACGGGAAACCAGCCGCAATACACGTCGATACCGTTTCTGAACATGAGTTTAGGGGGAGTCTGGCTTTGGCTCGTATGGATGCTTGGGGAGTTTAGGTGGAGTCTGGCTCTGGCTCGGATGGATGCTTGGGGAGTTTAGGGGGAGTCTGGCTCTGGCTCGGATGGATGCTTGGGGAGTTTAGGGGGAGTCTGGCTCGGATGGATGCTTGGAGAGTTTAGGGGGAGTCTGGCTCGGATGGATGCTTGGGGAGTTTCGGGGGAGTCTGACTGGCTCGGATGGATGCCTGGGAAGTTTAGGGGGAGCCTGGCTCTGGCTCTGGCTCGGATGGACCCCGGGGGAGTCTGACTCTGGCTCGGATGGATGCCTGGGAAGTTTAGGGGGAGTCTGGCTCGGATGGATGCTTGGGGAGTCTGTCTTTGGCTCGGATGGATGCCTGGGGAGTTTAGGGGGAGTCTGGCTCGGATGGATGCTTGGGGAGTTTAAGGGGAGTCTGGCTCTGGCTCGGATGGACCCCGGGAGAGTCTGGCTCCAGGTCAGATGGACCCCGGGGAGTCTGGCTCAGGGTCAGATGGACCCCGGGGGAGTCTGGCTCTGGCTCGAATGTATGCCTGGGGAGTTTAGGGGGAGTCTGATTCGTATAGATGGTTCGTCTCTGACTCGGATGACCTTTGCGTCGTGTTCTGCGGTCGATGGGACCTGACGCACTGTCGGGAACTAGCAAGTTAACCGTCGGAAAAAGGTTTTCTAAGATAGTCTACCACGTAGCAGCTAAAATGGAATATCTGCCTACGAAACGGGTTTTGAAACACATAATTTTCAAAGTTTCCAGTCAAACCCATGGGAGTGGTCCCAATCAAAACGCGATACACCAACAAAAGTGTCGCCACAGTTTGCCAGTCGTCATGGGATCAGCAGCACCGTCGGGCATCTGAAATTCCCTCCGCTTCCGGACCGGATAAGACCAGACCCTGGACCGGGCCGCCCTCTGTGCAGGAGTCCGCCCCGACCCTGGGAGACCCTGGACCGGGCCGCCCTCTGTGCAGCAGTCCGCCCCGACCCTGGGAGACCCTGGACCGGGCCGCCCTCACTTACCGGCATTGTGTCGAGTGCCGGTCGCCAGATCGTCACACTCTGTCGCCACCTTCTGGTAGCCGGAGCGTCTGCAGCAGAGGCAGAGGTACAAGTCAGGTCAGATCGTCACACTCTGTCGCTACCTTCTGGAAGCCGGAGCGTCTCCAGCAGAGGTACAAGTCGGGTCAGATCGTCACACTCTGTCGCTACCTTCTGGTAGCCGGAGCGTCTGCAGCAGAGGCAGAGGTACAAGTCAGGTCAGATCGTCACACTCTGTCGCTACCTTCTGGAAGCCGGAGCGTCTCCAGCAGAGGTACAAGTCAGGTCAGATCGTCACACTCTGTCGCTACCTTCTGGTAGCCGGAGCGTCTGCAGCAGAGGCAGAGGTGCAAGTCAGGTCAGATCGTCACACTCTGTCGCTACCTTCTGGTAGCCGGAGCGTCTGCAGCAGAGGTACAAGTCAGGTCAGATCGTCACACTCTGTCGCTACCTTCTGGTAGCCGGAGCGTCTGCAGCAGAGGCAGAGGTACAAGTCAGGTGAGATCGTCACACTCTGTCGCCACCTTCTGGTAGCCGGAGCGTCTGCAGCAGAGGCAGAGGTGCAAGTCAGGTCAGATCGTCACACTGTCGCTACCTTCTGGTAGCCGGAGCGTCTGCAGCAGAGGCAGAAGTGCAAGTCAGGTCAGATCGTCACACTGTCGCTACCTTCTGGTAGCCGGAGCGTCTGCAGCAGAGGCAGAGGTGCAAGTCAGGTCAGATCGTCACACTGTCGCTACCTTCTGGTAGCCGGAGCGTCTGCAGCAGAGGCAGAGGTGCAAGTCAGGTCAGATCGTCACACTGTCGCTACCTTCTGGTAGCCGGAGCGTCTGCAGCAGAGGCAGAGGTGCAAGTCAGGTGAGAGACTGTCCACTATAGAACTATAGAAGTTAACGACGTTAGGGTACGACACGACGCACAAGCACATGTTCGGGCCGGAAGGATGTTCCCATGATTGCAAGTTACCGGGGTCGTAGTTCCGAGTTCGACCGCTGCCACCCACAATATGCAAGTTATAAACGCAACCGGTATGAATTCCGCTACAGGTTAGGGACGAATCTTTCCCCATAAAATTCAGAAAACGTTCGACGCAGCGAGTGAGTCCAAAGTCCAACATTCTGCTGGTTGAGCTACATAAGCATCTGATCCTAGCGAACTCCCGAAGGTCAAAAGTAACACATCAAGGGTGGAACATGGGTGAAACCCATCACCCTCAGTAATTTGCACCTCATCATGTTTAACATGCGCAACACATCCGCGTGTGGCAACGATGGTCTTTGCATTCGCATTTGTAAACTTTCATTCGACACTATCGGCCCTCTTTTACTGCACATCATCAACTCTAGCATCACTTTTAACGAAGTCCCAGCAGTCTGGAAGCATGTCCTGGTACACCCGATACACAAGTCCGGGGATCCTGACAATCCTTCCAACTTCCGTCCCATCTCGATCCTTCCTGTCATGGCGAAGGTAGTGGAGAAGGTGGTACAGCACCAGCTCCACCACTACCTCGCATCCAACCATCTCCTCTCCCCATCCCAGCACGGTTTCAGGCCCCGGCACTCTACCGAGACAGCCCTCATCAACATCTCAGACCGCGCGTTTTCCGCCATGGATCAAAGTAAAATTTCGCTCCTTTGTCTTATCGATTTGAGTCACTGCTTCGATGTCATCGATCATGCCAAACTGCTAGCCGAATTGCAGCTTTACTGCATCGACACTTCCTGGTTTGCTAACTACCTGTCCGGCCATACGCAGAGCGTCAGTCTCTCCTCAACATTGATATCGGCATCTCGTCCAATCACTCAGGGAGTTTTCCAAGGCTCCTCTCTCGGCCCGCTACTCTTTACTCTATTTGCAAATGACCTCAGCCTGCATGCCGCTGGCGCTTTTGTCACGCAATACGCCGACGACACCCAGGTTCTCGTCTCTGGCCAAAAATCAGCCCTTCCGGCTCTGATCGGTGACATGGAAGCAGCCCTATCCTCCCTGGACGCGTACTTTCGGTCAAGCGGTCTTAAAGTAAACGAAACAAAATTTGAGCTTCTCCCTACCGGCACTCGGCAAAACTTACGCAACATGCCCTCGTTCACAGTGAAATTTCGCAACACGGACCTCGTCCCCGGTAACGAAGCCAAAAATCTCGGTATCACTTTCGACCGTTATCTTTCTTGGGATTCACACGTTGAGCAGCTGTCTCGGAGGTGTGTTGGCATCCTGACCGCCATCTCTCACCTACGTCACTACCTACCACCCGGCTGCCTACCCACCCTCGTCTCGGCCCTGGTCTTCTCGCATATCCGCTACGGACTCGCAGTGTACGGTAACGGTTCTGGAAAAAATCTGGCTATCATCCAAAAAATATTCAACTTTGCAGCTCGCATCATTTCTGGAAAGCGCAAATTCGATCACATCTCTGGCGTGCGAGAGGACCTGGGCTGGCTGGATTCCCCGGACTTGGTCGTCCATCACACACTGACACTGCTCCACAAGGTCCGTCGCACTGGGCAGCCTGAGTCTCTGGCCGTCCAATTCCGTAGAAACCGCGAGCGACCTAACCACGTGCATAGCACCCGTAGAGACGACCTGCTGAGTCTCCCCAACATACGCGGCTCAGCAGCGGGTAAAAGGCAGTTCGTGTATCGTGCCGCTGACCAGTACAACTCGCTGCCACCCGAGTTTACCGCCATGCCTATCACATTGTTTAAGCGCGCATTGAAGAGGCGACTGGTGTCTGGTAACGATGACGATCGCCGCTGATGGGCTGATCTGATGTGACGCAGACTGATATGTTCATTTCGACTTTTAACTGTATTGTATGCTTGTATTTTACCCACTTCAACGCCATCATTGTGTGACTCTGTGCCAGTAATAGCCCCTTTGGCTTCGGCCATGTATAGGGGACGGCTACGAGGTTAATAAATAAATAAATAAACATAAACAACTTCCTTTCCTTTTTTGTAACAATGTTATGCGTAAAATGCAACTTTTTAGGGTTGATTTGGAAGATAATTGAACCTGCTACAGATGGTATCTCGCATATACCGCTTTTCAAAACAAAAACTATGCTGTTTATGAATTGTTGGGAGATACTCATACCACGCGTTTCACACGTGTGTAAAGTTAGCAGCAGTTCGATATTCGGATATTCAGCAGATATTCGGAAATCGACGACCCCTTCGATTTCGCTCAAATTTCGTGCAAATGTACCAAATTACCACCCAACATCAACACCAAAAGGGTTGTACGATGCATCTCATAGAGGTAAAAATAGACGTCTGGGCAGATATTCGAAAAAATCGACGATCCCTTCGATTTCGCTCAAATTTTGCACATAGGTAACCAATGGCTACCTAAACATCGCCCTAGAAGTATTTTGCGATGCATTCCATACCATAGCGTCTAGAGGTCAAATTAGACGTCTGGGGAAAAAATCGACGACCCCTTCGATTTTGCTCAAATTTCGTGCAAATGTACCAAATGACCACCCAACATCAACACCAAAAGGGTTGTACGATGCATCCCATGGTTAAGCGTCGAGAGGTCAAAATAGACGTCTGGGCAGATATTCGAAAAATCGACGACCCCTTCCATTTCGCTCAAATTTCGTGCAAATGTACCAAATTACCACCCAACATCAACACCAAAAGGGTTGTACGATGCATCCCATAGTTAAGCGTCGAGAGGTCAAAATAGACGGCTGGGCCGATATTCGAAAAATCGACGACCCCTTCGATTTCGCTCAAATTTCGTGCAAATGTACCAAATGACCACCCAACATCAACACCAAAAGGGTTGTACGATGGATTCCATAGTTAAGCGTCTGGAGGTCAAAATAGACGTCTGGGCAAATATTCGAAAAATCGACGACCCCTTCGATTTCGCTCAAATTTCGTGCAAATGTACCAAATGACCACCCAACATCAACACCAAAAGGGTTGTACGATGCATCCCATGGTTAAGCGTCGAGAGGTCAAAATAGACGTCTGGGCAGATATTCGAAAAATCGACGACCCCTTCCATTTCGCTCAAATTTCGTGCAAATGTACCAAATGACCACCCAACATCAACACCAAAAGGGTTGTACGATGCATCCCATGGTTAAGCGTCGAGAGGTCAAAATAGACGTCTGGGCAGATATTCGAAAAATCGACGACCCCTTCCATTTCGCTCAAATTTCGTGCAAATGTACCAAATTACCACCCAACATCAACACCAAAAGGGTTGTACGATGCATCCCATAGTTAAGCGTCGAGAGGTCAAAATAGACGTCTGGGCCGATATTCGAAAAATCGACGACCCCTTCGATTTCGCTCAAATTTCGTGCAAATGTACCAAATGACCACCCAACATCAACACCAAAAGGGTTGTACGATGGATTCCATAGTTAAGCGTCTGGAGGTCAAAATAGACGTCTGGGCAAATATTCGAAAAATCGACGACCTTTTCGATTTCGCTCAAATTTCGTGCAAATGTACCAAATGACCACCCAACATCAACACCAAAAGGGTTGTACGATGCGAGCGATTTTGATTACGATGCGTACGAATTTGAGCGAAATGGGAGGGGTCGTCGATTTTTCGAATATCTGCCCAGACGTCTATTTTGACCTCTAGACGCTTAACTATGGGATGCATCGTACAACCCTTTTGGTGTTGATGTTGGGTGGTCATTTGGTACATTTGCACGAAATTTGAGCGAAATCGAAGGGGTCGTCGATTTTTCGAATATCTGCCCAGACGTCTATTTTGAACTCTAGACGATTAACTATGGGATGCATCGTACAACCCTTTTGGGATTGATGTTGGGTGGTTATTTGGTACATTTGCACCAAATTTGAGCGAAATCGAAGGGGTCGTCGATTTTTCGAATATTTGCCCAGGCCTCTATATTGGCCTCTAGACGCTTAACTATGGGATGAATCGCAAAAGCCTTCTAGGGGGATGTTCAGGAGGCCATTGACTACCTGTGTGCAAAATTTGAGCCAAATCGAAGGGGTCGTCGATTTTCCCCATGAACCCTTATTTGGCCTCTAGAGACCTTACTATGGGATGCATCGCAAAATCCTTTTAGGGTGATGTTTAGGTCATTGGCTACCTGTGTGCAAAATTTGAGCGAAATCGAAGGGGTCGTCGATTTCCGAATATCTGCTGAATATCCGAATATCGAACTGCTGCTAACTTTACACACGTGCGTTTCACCGAGGTGTATGCTCCGAGAAGCTTGAGCTCGCACCTTCGTTCACCGTTCAACAGCAAGAATGACGTCGTGTGGAGTCTATAACGGGCTGACGCGAGAGATCTACTGCAGCACCACCAAGAAAAGTTATTGATGGGAGAAATGATCTTTGGCGCCGTAACAGTTAGAGGGTTGATTCCCGCGGCACCTCCCGTTTACGTCCCCGACATGTTGGCCAAGAGGGACCCCCGGCTCAAGTCTGAACTGCGCCGTGTACGCCGACCTGGTGGAGTCCATCGGCCCGAGGTCAATGTCATGTTGCCACGTGCAATGTGGCAAGATGACCCTTCAACCATCCACAGGGCCAGGGCGGCACTGGACGCGGTGGAAAAGACTTCCACGAGTCCTGCACGAGAAACAAGGGAAGAGGATGGCCGATGTTTGGCCCATAGAGAATGTGTGGGCGATCCGTTTTTCTCGCGCGTCGTGACGCGCGAAAAGAAAACTTTTTGTTTTCGAGATATAGACGGTTTTTGGTAAGGATACCATATATGGCCGAAATTTTACCTTTGTTGACCTCTGGTGACCTGACCTAAAAAATGACCTTAGTACTTGCATAATACCTTGTTTCGAGCTATCTAACGTGTTTATGTTTGTCGCTATGTTGCATGTTTTTTCATCTTAGAGGGCATGTATCCGCCCCGCCCCCTGTCGGTTCGAAGTTGGCGCGGACCCGTCGGTGCGCGGGTTAACAATTTTAGTTGCACGCACAAGGCTCATTGAAGGTCCCAGCAGCAACACAATGAAGAAGAGGCAACGCGAAACTTCGGGCCGGCCCTCGACATTTTACGTTGCCCCGATTGCTCACGTTTGTGACAAATTGCATTGCAAACACATAAATTCGAGGTAATTCACTAACGTATAAGCTATGGAATGTGGAGGCGCTTTACGCGAACGATCCGTCATAAGTTTGCAAAGACAACTTCCGAAAACAGCAGAGTATAAAACTTTAGTCGAACATTTTGAGCGTTCATGGGCTTATCAAGTAGCTTGTCTTAGTTTAAAGGGAATAGTTCACCTTTAACATGGGGTTTTGGACTGAGATAGCAGATTTGTAGAGCAGATCTAAAAATGGTTTGTGGTGAAAGAATTGCCTCTCTACGTTAAGTAATTTCGACACAGGACTAGTGCGCCCGATTTCAATCCCGCTGTTCCGGGCCACGATCGGGGAATGAACGCTCGCCGCCGCGCCGCCGGAGGCAGATACACTCTCTGGCACGTAGTCTCTGGTCACGACGCCTCGTTAATATCCGCTCAGCCGCCCGGGCGGCGCGGCGGCCCCTTGTCAGAGACTGTACTTGGCGTCAGGCGGAGCGGGGCGGAGCCAGAACGCCAGCTGCTATCGTACGATTTCTCGTGAAATAGAAAGAGAAACTTACTTCTTTCTCCACATATATCCATCAGTTGTCCAAACCAATGTTATATTCATAGTTTTGAGCTCAAGATGCACCTAATGGTTGAACTTCAAGACAACTTTCAAGGTGACCTATTCCCTTTAAAGGAAATAGTTCACCTTCGGAATTGGTTTCAGAACACGATTTTATTGTATTTTTTTAATACAGTTTCTTTTTTTATTTTTAAAAATGGTCCTACATCGCGCCAATTCAGGACAGAAGGTTGTAAATTATTGATTTTATGGTGTGCGTTATTGGTCTGCGCATGCTCCATGGCAGTGCTGGCACTTTCAGACGGTACGGTATATCATATATGCGCCGTATTCCTTCGCCAAAAAGTCAAATATCTTCGGCTGGAGAGTCTTTTCAGCCAAGAAAAGTTCCAGATAAGGATTTCTCAACACGGGCTACAAAACGGCTATTTCAGTTCGAAACCCCATGTTGAAGGTGAACTATTTCCTTTAAAGGAAATTGTTCACCTTCGGAAATTTTTCAGAACACGATTTTATTATATTGTTTAATACAGTTTCTTGTTTTCTTTTCAAAAATGGTCCTACATCGCGCCAATTCAGGACAGAAGGTCGTAAATTATTAATGTTATGGTGTGCGTTATTGGTCTGCGCATGCTCAGACCAGTGCTGGCACTCTCAGACGGTACGGTATATCATATATGCGCCGCATTCCTTCGCCAATAAGTCAATTATCTTCGGCGGGAGAGTCTTTTCAGCCAAGAAATGTTGCAGATAAGGATTTCTCAACACGGGCTACAAAACTGCTATTTCAGTTCAAAATCCCATGTTGAAGGTGAACTATTTCCTTTAAGGCCACTGGCAGATCCAGCAGGTGGCGAGGGGGGGGGGGGCAAAGAGATCATGCCCAAACCAGCCGAAATCGGTCACAAATTGACACATTCCCTGATTTTAGAAGAATAAATAAGCAACTTAACCAAGGGAATGTTCACCATCAAAATGCAATACGAAACGAAATTCAATGGCTGACCTGGTACCGGCGTTGCCCGATCAGTGACCGGTCGGTTGCAAGTGTTGGGCGGAGTCAAGGGCGGGACTACAGAGCAACCAGACGTTAGCCTCTATCCGAGTTCGTATTGTGTTTAACATTACGAGTGAATGGAAAGCGTCCTAAGTTTTCGTTTGACACTAACCAACTTTGATAATAAAATTAGCGCAGGGCCTGAAACGTTTATTGCCAGAAATTTGTAAATACCAGTTGATGCATTACAAAGTTATCGCCGCAAATTAGGGTCCCAAGAGCACTGGCGGATCCAAGGGGGGGGGGGGGGGGCAGCCAGGCCATGCCCCCCCCATGGGCGAATCCAGAGGGGCCACGGGGCCATGCCCCCCCCCAAACCACCTGCAATCGGCACAGATTTGACACATTTCCTGAGATAATATCAAATCTGAGCAACTTTTACTAAGGAAAGTTTGTTTTAAATCAGTTATCGATGCACAAAAAGCGAAATCCGATGAGTTTTCAGAATTGTGGGACTTTTTGGAATGTCCCCCCCCCCAAACGGACCCAAACTACCCATTCTGGATCCTCCCTTGATGCACCCCCCCCCCCCCCAAGCCTGGAAGGGAAGGGGGGGGGGGGACAAAATGTCTTTTGCCCCCCCCCCAACAAAAAAAAACGTTAACAATTTATCGTAAAATTGGCTTTGCAGCAGTCAAAATCCAGCTATCCACAGAGAAAAACTGGAACATTTTGGAAAACACGGCTCTTACCATCAAATAAGGGCTTCAAAAAGTTCAACTGGACGCGAAAATAGCGGCCAGCAAGCTGCGAGTCGGATTTGAAGATCGAACAAACGTGTTTTTACATGTAGGAAGAACACTTCATATGGTATCAATTTGGAATCCAATCTACACTATTTCGGCGTAAATGGTTGTCAAAAATGACGCGTTGCTTTTGTGGAAATAACTTTTCGGGACGCGTGACAGCGGTGTGTACAAAATTCACGTGTGATTCTCACGAAGGTCCCAATGGCAATTGTGCAATCAAAATAAAACAATCTATAGGTAGGTAGGTACCTAGGTTGGGGTGGGTACTTCTTGCTCAAACCTTATCAGAAGTATCTGCACCCTCCCGGATTTTCTCAATAACCTGAAAACTATGATAGATATCAACGTTGAAATATATGTACCTTATATCAAGTCTAAGTCTTCTCACCAACTTTCAATTAAATTGATGTAGTATTTTGGGAGATAGGACGTTTTAATGACGTCGTGTCATGCCATTTTTGGTTGGAAAACGATAAATGTTTGAACAATCGTAGAAAATAGACCTTTAAAGCAAATTGCCAATACTAAACGTCAACAGAAGGGAAATAACATTCTCTTCAAAATGGCTATCTCGGATTTTCGAATTATTGGTTTTTGAACCCCCAAAATTAAAATAAACGGATTTTTTGTTTCGCAAAAAACCCACCAAGGAAATTTTGTGAATTTGAGAAGTGAATTTCTTAAGCTCAAATACCAAAATAAGGTGACCGGCCCAAATCAGCGGAGGGTAAAAAAATGGGGGTACCTTTTAGCCACCAAAAGATGCCCCCATGGAGAGAGGCTGGATCCGCCAGTGCCTCCCACCGATTTCCCCTCCCCCCTCCACCACAAACAAAAATGACGGCTGGATCCGCCAGTGCCCAAGCGGTCTGCCGTTCACAGTAGAAGGCGAGTATAAGCCCTGAGGTCAGGCAGGTGCCCCAGTGGCGATTAGGGGTCAGTACAGGTTATTCAGGCGCTAGCCAGGACCCCCAGTGACGATCATACACTCCAGAACCAGGCTGGGAGCCAGAACCAGGCTAAGGCAGTACTCAGTAGCCATTCGACCCCCAGACGAGGCAGGACCCCGAAGGCGCCCAGTGTCTATCAGGAATTACCATGACCAGGTGCTGACCGAGGGCCCCTCAGGCCGACCAATCTAGGACCCTCTTAGGCCGGCCGAGGGCCCCTTAGGCCGGCTGGGTCCCTCAGGCCGACCGGGGGCCCTCTTAAGCCTAGCAAGGGCTCCCTCAGACCGACTGAGGGTCCCTCAGGCTAACCAAGAGCCTTAGACCGATCGTGTGACCCAATACGCCTAACAAGGGCCCCCTTAGGGCAACCGAGGGCACTCCTAGGCCGACCGAGGGCTCCTTCGGGCCGAGTGAGGGCCCCTAAGTCCGAACAAGGACTCTCTTAAGCCTGGTAAGCCGGGCCGTTTTGGGCCCTTCGGCCGTTCCGCCGCTTCCATATGGGCTGAGGGGCCGAGGGGTCCTCCGGGCCCCTCTTTTCATTTTCCTATTTTCCTATTTTCTGTCTGGCAGAGGCTCTCCTTAGCGGTACCTCCCGGGCTCATTCCCTTCATAAAATGTTAACTTTCAAGCGTGCTACATGTTTAGCTAGTCTGCCGAGTCCTAAAAAGGCGATGCGACCGCAAAGATGCGGACATCGGCACAGTGGCGGATCCAGGGGGGGGGGGTCACGGGGGTCATGACCCCCCCCCCCCGTAGGGCCGTGGGGGCACCACCAAAATAAAGGCAAAAAATCCGCGCCGCTACGCGGCGCAAATCATTCAGTGTTCTTTGAACCAAGGGCACCACCGCGCCGGTGTGCCAGGGGCACCATCGTGACGGTAGGCGGAACTGTGGGGCAGTGGCGGATCTACGGTTGGGAAAAATGGGCAATTGCCCCCTCCCCCCAAAAAAAAACACGAAATATCAGAAGGCAAACGTATGTGTTTGCCCCCCCCCCCCCCCCCCCTAACCGATCCGGCAGGTTGTGATTTTTGTCCTGGCACAGTGGCGGATACATCTTTCTTCGAAAATACGATTTTTGTTTACATGGGGAGACAACCGAAAACAAGACAGTAAGACAACAACAAAAAAAATTGCCGTCCGACCATTTTTAATTTTCTTGAAAAGTTATTCGCTGGGGGCTTTACGGACAGTGTGACCTTGGTGGTGACCAAAAAATCCCCCCCAAATACATTTTCCAACTCACTGACTGCTCGAACGACTTCCACTCCTGACGACGAAACCTCTCGGTTGGTGCCTGTTACACCGACATCAGGTCGCCATATGACCTGCCAGGCCAACACAACGTAACGTACCCAAAAAGCGTATTGTGTGCATTGTAAGGCTCAAAAGTAGTTTTTACAGTCGAACCCCACTTTTTATATTTTGTATACGAAAGGACATCAATGGAACTCAAATCGTCATCAGACGAGAAAAAAAACAACATAATTTCAGTTTCCAACAGGTCAAGGTCCCGGCGCAAAATGTAGGTCACGAGGTCACGTGACAAAATGAAAATAGAAAATCTGAGATTGACAAATTGTTCTTTGACTAATCCCGATCCAAACAATACAAAAATACAAATCCCTTCTTTAGTCTCCGAGTTATTGGTCGTCAAAATTAGGCCTGCACAGTGAACTTGGGAAATTTTCGAAAGCCTTATCTTGTTTTGTTTTGTGTTGTGTCACCATCAATGAATTACCCGCCCTTGAAACCCCCAGTGCACAACTTTTCAAGAAAATTAAAAATGGTCGGACGTCAAATGTGAAGAAAAACATTGTTGTCGTACTGTGGAAGTCCCCAAAAGTAGGTTTTACAGGTCAAACCTCACAGTTTTATCAATAAAAATTATACGAAAGTACATCGATGAAGCTCAAATCGTCATCAGACGAAAATTTTAATTTCAGTTTTCAACAGGTCAAGGTCACGGCGCAAAAAGTAGGTCACGAGGTCACGTGACAAAAAAAAATCGAAAATCCGTGATTGCCAAATTGTTCTTCGACTAATCCAAAGAATCCAAAGAAAAGTTTTCAAAATAGTTTTTTCTTTGCCTCGGAGATATTGGTTGTCAAAGTTAGGCCTGCACACTCAGCACAGTGAACTTGGTAAAATACGGAAGGCCGTATTTATATGTTATTATTTCCTGGAGTCGCCTGTGGGCAACCCCCCTCCAGCAAAAAAAAAACACAAGGTGTGCAAAGAACAGCTAAGAAGGTTCCCTGAGTTCGAAATTCTTATCTTTCGGATTTCGATGAAATACCAGTGACCCAAAATGCCTCCCACATTACGTCCCTGAAGGCGCCCATGCGCAATCCCCCCAAAAATGCTCAACATGTCTAAAAAAAAAACCGGTAAGGAAAGGTGTGAAAGTCGTAGGCTCGTATCCACAACGGTTAGATAATGGGAACTGATTCCCTTTGAAAGCCGAGTCACGCTGAAAAACAAACCATGCCCCCCAAAAAAACTACGCCTGGAGCCGCCCCGGCACTGGTAAACTGACAATTTGGAAGAGAAAAAAAAAATGTACCCAATTAATATTTAGGAAAAGTCCAAAAGTTCGATGGCCGTATCATTACTCGTTCTGGGGACAGGAGCGGAAAAACCTTAACCCGGCAGTCACTGGGGTATATTCTATAACACGACTCACTGGGGGGGGGGAGGGGGGGGGATAGCCCCCTGGTATCTTCAGAACCAATGATCGCAGCGGGACGCGCAAGGCGGCATTCGAAAGCGCTCAATGAGATAAGCCTAACGCAAACTTAAAAAAATGTCCAATTAAGGTCACATGTCATGTCACGGTCAAGTCAAACGTCAAAATCGAAGTATTTGAGTATATGGACAATACTTGCCATCCATAGCCTTCGATTGCGCCTATAATCACCCAAAGTGCTTTCAAAGGTATGATACATATCCCACATGAGCTAAAGTGAGATTGTTGTTGAGATTGGTCAAGGTCAAGGTCAGGTCACAAAAGGTCACTACACACAAAATATCTACGAAAGTCATGCAGCACATGTTTTATGGATGCTTTTACGCGTAGAATTCGATAGTGGTAGTCATTTTACCACCTGACTATATTTACGTGAAGTTAGTGTCAAGTTCAGGTCAAGTTCAGGTCACTGAAGGTCAAAATTTGAAATTTATCAATCGAAATGAAAAAAAGCATGTTTCTATGTCAGTTTTATCTTTAAAAAACCAGTGCTGACATTTATTTGTCTGTATCCTGTCAATAAAAGCCAAACAACGCAATTTCAAAATATGACGTCATGATTTACCCATACTTTATATGCCATGACAGTCAAAAAAGATGATATAATTTTGAAATTTGGTATGGTAGTTGCCCATATGTCGTTATCTGACATATATTCCGGTTTTTTCAATATCTTTGAAAAATTTGATTTTGTGAGCATTTTTTTCATAAAAAAATATTTTTTGTAAACAAAATTGGGGTAAAAAAACAAAATTTTCGACATTTCGAGATAGCTAGTTTGTAGCCTTGCAATTGTCTACCTTTTAGCGTTTTTAGATTGCATTTTGCTTCAAATGCGGCATTTGCACAGCCTGGCAAAGTTTAGCCGATTTTGGTGTAAAAATCGTGTTTAGTGACGTCACTCAATTCACTATATCTCGAGAGAAAATTTGACGAAATTTTTTCATTTTTTATCTCAAAAGGTGTAAAAATGATGCCCGGAAATGTACTGCAATTTTGGCGTCGATATCTGGATTAGTTATTGAGATATTCCTAATATTCCTAAGGGGGGGGGGGGCTAACCCCCCCCCCCCAGTGACTCGCGGTTTAAGGGGGAGGGGGCCGGGGGTAGTTTTAGGCCCCCCCCCTTCCCCGACGACACTAATCTCTATATTATAAATCCTAAGAAATACGCCACCGCCGCCGCCGGAGTGACACCCTAAATCGGTTCTTGTGCAACTGCTGAAAACGCTGGGAGCGTGCTTTTTTCACCACTTTTGGGTCCCTTGATTCAACTTTGTTTTCCCCGGAGCGGCCTAAACCCAAAGGTCGTATTAAGTTTTTGCGTCGATCCGACCGACGGTGCGCCGTCGGCGCGTGCGTGTGCGCGCCATTCGATTAACATGGGAAACGCGAAATTCTGAAATCGCGAAAAACGGGTAAACGTCGCACGCCTCCTCGGCCGCTGGCTCGGCAACCGAGGGTCGCAGCGGAGGAGTAACACTATGTGATAGAGACTTGATTGGCCTGGCGTATTACGTGTCGTTCAGAGTGAAGGGTTGCAACGTGCAAAGTTGTTAGCACTTTAATGATTAAATTGACATTTTCAGGATTTAAATCGCTGCTCGAAAACCATTGCACGTAGAACGCTAATCCGAGCACCATTTTACAGGCGAAGGTACCGTCTTCAAATTATATGTGTTACACAAAGCTGTGTGACTAATATTTAGGCGTTGAAGTCGCAATGCAATATTTTTGGACAATTTTGTCCTTCACAGGTGACCGTAAGTCGTGACCTGTGAAGTCGTGACACCCAAAACGAGGACAAACTTGACCGGCAAATTTAAACACACGTATAGCGCCGTTCTTGCTGACCAATATCCACCCAAATTATTCGGCTAATCGCTCATAGGTAACCTATGCTGAAGTCAAAAGGAAACGATTGTCGACGCTAACCTTGCGAAATAATTTCGTCTAATAAAATGGTCTCGCTTAATATCCCGGCAGTCACTGGGGTATATTCTGTAACGACTCACTGGGGGGGGGGGGGGGGGGGCGGGGGGGGGGGGGGGTAGCCCGCCCCCTGGTATCTTCCGAACCAATGATCGCAGTGGGACGCGCAAGGCGGTACTCGACAGCGCTCAATGAGATGAACCTAACGCACACTTAAATTTTTTAATTAAGGTCACATGTCAGGTCACGGTCAAGTCAAACGTCAAAATCGCGGTATTTGAGTTTATGTACAATACTTGCCATTCATGGCCTTCGATTGCACCTATGATCACCCAAAGTGTTGTCAAGGGTATGATACATATTCCACATGAGCTAAAGTGAGATTGTTGGAAAAGATCAAGGTCAATGTCAGGTCACAAAAGGTTAAAAAAACACAAAAAATATCTACGAAAGTCATGCAGCACATGTTGTATAGATGCTTTTACGTGTAGAATTCGATAGTGATAGTAATTTTACCACCTGACTTCATTTACGTGAAGTTAGTGTCAAGTTCAGGTCAATTTCAGGTCACTGAAGGTCAAAATGTGAAATTGATAAATCGAAATGACAAAAGCATGTTTCTATATCAGTTTTATCTTTAAAAAAATACAGTGCTGACATTTATTTGTCTGTATCTGGTCAATAAAAGCCAAAAAACGCAATTTCAAAATATGACGTCATAAGTTTACCCATACTTTATATGCCATGTCAGTCAAACAAGATGATATCATTTTGAAATTTGGTATGTTAGTTGCTCATATGTAGCTATCTGACATATATTCCGTTTTTTAAATATCTTTGAAAAATTTGATTTTGTGGGCATTTAAATAAAAATAAAAATGTGGGGTCAAAAACCAAAATTTTCGCAATTTCGAGATAGCTGGTTTGTAGCCCTTGCAATTTGCTACCTTTTAGTGTTTTTATATTGCATTTTGCTTCAAATGCGGCATGTGTATGGCCTGGCAAAGTTTAGCTTATTTTGGTGTCAATCGTGTTTAGTGACGTCACTAAATTCACTATATCTCGACAAATTTCTGACGAAATTGCTTTTTTTTTGCTCAAAAGGTGTAAAAATGATGCCCGGAAAGGTACTGCAAGTTTGGCGTCGATATCTGCACTAGTTGCTGATATATTCCTAATATTCCTAAGGGGGGGGGGGGCTAAAAAAGCCCCCCGTGACTCGCGGGATATTGGCCGAGACCTATAGCCTTGGGACAAGACTGACACTGCTGCAGTAAAATTCATCAATGAGCGCATGACTAGCCGACGTCGCACCTCCCTTGGGGATATTTTTTTGAAGCCGAATGACATATTTCAGGCATTTAACCCTCGCCAGTGCAGGAGGGGGGGGGGGGATGCCGCCCCCTCGGTTTTTTTCGGGAATAATTCGCGTTAATATCAACCGATTGCGATGAAACTTTCAGCACTCTACCTTTGAACAATTTGACACATTTCTGCAAATTTTGAACTTGTAGGTCACATGACCCGTGACCTATGACCTGTTTTTCAAGATCATGTCAGGCGCAACTGGCGTCCCGTAGTATTGATCCTTATAACTTGTGCAGTTTCCGAGTGTGTGTTGTTCAGGAGCTCAGGAGACATGCACAGGTGTTTCCAGGTAACAGTTGTGGTTTCCATTGAGATTCCGATGACCTCCGATGACCTCATATTACTTTGTTGGCTTCTGGCCGTTTCTAGGACATTTTGTGACGCCGATTTCAAATATGGGATCCATTTTACATAATTATATGTTCCACTGGGGTCATGCGCTCCCACAGGTCAACCGAGGTCACTGACCTCAAATGACCTGACATGACCTTTTTGTAATTTGGAAGTTTTAGGACATTATGTAACGCTGAGTTCAAATTTGGCACCCGTTTATCATAATTACATGCTCATTCGCGCTCCATTAAATTCAATTTATACGCATTTACAATTTGGCTGAGTTTTGGGTCATTGACATAACCTCAGGGGTCACCTAATGACCTAGAAACGTAAAATCGGGTGACAATGGCTTCCTCTCGTGACAAGCAACACGCTCGTGTTTTAATTGAAGCTCTAGCTCAATTAGGGGCGAAACGCTAGGGGGTTGTACCCCCGCCCCCCTGCACAGTCACGCACTGATAGGACGCTGCACGGGCGAGGGTTAAACCGCTGTATTTTGGCAGACTGTGATACGGGAACGAGATACGGTAAGAAGATATGGAAACGATATACGGGAACAAGATACGGGAAAGGGATGCTGGAACGAGATACGGGAACTAGATATGGTAATGAGATGTCGGAACGGTGTACGAGATACGGGAACGAGAAGCGGGAACGGGACACAGGAAGGGAATACGGGAACTGGATACGGGAGCGGGATAAGGGTACGGTATCCGGGAACGGGATACGGGGACGGGATACAGGAACGGTATACGGGAACCAGATACGGAAGCGAGATATGAGATACGGGGACGGGATACGGGAACGGGATACGGGATACGGGAACAGGATACGGGAACAGGATACGGGAACAGGATACGGGAACAGGATACGGGAACAGGATACGGGAACAGGATACGGGAACAGGATACGGGAACGGGATACGGGATACGGGATACGGGAATGGGATACGGGAACGGGATACGGGAACGGGATACGGGAACGGGATACGGGAACGGGATACGGGAACGGGATACGGGAACGGGATACGGGAACGGGATACGGGAACGGGATACGGGAACGGGATACGGGAACGGGATACGGGAACGGGATACGGGAACGGGATACGGGAACGGGATACGGGAACGGGATACGGGAACGGGATACGGGAACGGGAACGGGATACGGGTACGGGATACGGGAACGGGATACGGGAACGGGATACGGGAACGGGATACGGGATACGGGATACGGGATACGGGATACGGGATACGGGATACGGGAACGGGATACGGGAACGGGATACGGGAACGGGATAAGGGAACGGACACGGGAACCGCCTGAGTTCAGACACAGCTTCAGGCCCGCCGGGCCTGAATTTGGGCCCGGCACCGGCTCCGTGGTCCTGAAATTTGCATCCCCAATCACCGGGAGGCGGATGAGCATAATGTTCTAAGACAGATCCTAAAATCAATGCAGATGGTGATAATATTGGTTCCAGACGAATTAAAAAGTATTTCTTATTATATTTATGCCCACCTGTTGCGTAACCATATTGTAAATAGCTTGGATGCGCTGTTTCTATTTGACACTACTTTATTCTGGATATGACGTCATATCCTATAATCCGGCACATTCTAAGACAGAAAATAAGAGGTTGGTGAAACACAAATTACGAAGTTTCGTAGAATCTGCTCTTTCTTTGATTTTCTAAGATTTACTCCGGCGACGTATATCGTAAGTTTTATGCAAAAGGTCTCTGGTTCCAATATTAACATTTCGTTTTCCAGGACCTAAAATTAAAATTTCACGCCGCTTCGCGGCGTCACATCGGTAGTCATCGTCATAACGAAGCCATAGCCATCGTCATCGGTTCGTCGTAACGCCGAATTGAATTAATACATTTTTTAACTTATTATCCTCTGCAAGGCCCACCGCTTATATTTCTCGGTTTTATCAGGCAAAACCGTACAAATGTCGCGCCGCTTCGCGGCGCTAACTAACAAGTACATACCTACCTACTAGTACTATAACATGAAAATCCACATAAAAAATGCTGCAAAGGCTTAAATACACGTATCAAAATGGGTGTACATTTTTTCGTCATTTCAGCCGCCCCCACACTCAAAAGCCGACCCCCACCTGTTGTCAGCTAAGATAGGTTTTCTCTCCTGTACGCAACAATACAAATTAGTAATGCGCTAAGTACCTACTGAGGGTCCTGGTCCAATCCAGCTCATCAAAAGTAGACGAAGACAAATTGTTAAAAAGGGGGCCTCACAAAATAATGTGGTCGAAATCCGTTGAGTTTTTCATATACAGGGGTATTTTTGGGGGGTGGGGGGCCTCTCCCAGGGGCTTGGCCTCCCCTTTCTGAGGGTCTGGCTGCGCCCCCGCCCCTAGTGGTAACATGCCCTGCCTGTGGCACAAGTTAAATTCCATCGTGATGAGACTGACCTAGGCCCATATGACCCATTTGAACGATACATATGATTACAATTAGGGGAAATCACAGCTGAGCTTGTTCGATTTTTCAAACGTGAAGGTACATGGGTCAAAGTTGGGACGTTCGTTCATCCCATGTGAAAGAAGCTGCCACCATTGCATTTCCTCATGACAGGGTTGTGCTTGACTCATATTTTTTTTTTAGACTGACTCGACTCCGACTCATTTTCTAATGGACCCTGACTCAACTCTGACTCAAGAGGGGTGAATTTTTGTTTTGAGTCGACGCAATTTTGACTCATTTGTTGTTACCTTTGACTTAACCCTCGCCCTACGGGGGGGCTGACAGCCCCCCCTGAGATTTTTCTTGAATAGCTTTTTACACGTGCGGCGCATGTTGCTGAAATTTTCGGTAGCTGAGTTTACAACAATTATACGTAAGTTGTAAAAATTTAATTGAAATTGGTTCAGTAGTTTGGGAGATAATCATGTTTTGATGACGTCATGTTGGTGGAAAAAAGATAAATATTTGAAAAATGGTAGAAAGCAGTTTTAAAAGGAAATTGCAAACGCAATTCACCAAAGATGCAAAATGGCATTTTATTTAAAATTGCAATCTCGGATTTTCAAAATTTTGGGTTTTTGACCATTATATTTTTGTTTGTGAAAAATCCCCACAAAATCAAAATTTTCAAAGATGTTAGAAAAACCGGAATATATGTGAGGGAACTGAGTATGGACAATACCCATACCAAATTTCAAAACAATATCTTCATTTTTGACTGTGATGGCTCCGTAAGTGTAAGAAACTGATGACATCATTTTTTAATACATTTTTTGACCTTTTTTGACAAGATACGAACAAATAATTACCTTTCCTGTATTTCTGAGCCAAAACTGGTCTAGAAACATGCCTTTTTATTTACATTTATCAATTTCTAATTTTGAGGTTTTCTGAAGAGCAAAATCGCTGCTCTGGATGTGATAAATCCGAGGTCATTCACTTGACCTGGAAGGTCATCCGTTGACCTGAAACCTAAAAATCCGTTGACCTGAAACCTAAAAATCGCATACTCTTAGATGCCTCTCATGACAGGCAACATGCTGGTTTTTACCGCATTGCTCTAAGTTGCTTGGTTTGGAAGTTAACAGGGGGGCTGTCAGACCCCCCCCCCCCCCTGTAGGGCGAAGGTGAAAAAAGAGCTCCCGTAGGGCGAGGGTTAACCCGGCCCCCGGTCTATCGGCCCCCAGTCAAGGGAATTGGCAGCTTCATGCTTTGGTGACGTCACCAAAGCGTGAAGTTTTATTTTTTTCTCCCTTCATCAATGTTAACGCTATGGGAGGTTCAGTGATATTGAGAAAAATACAAACTCAATTGAGTGATGAGTTAGCGGTGATAGGAAAAAGGTAAGCAAATCATACAAAAGCCACATCCATTGTCTTTTGATACCAGGGTCTACTTTGCCTGTGGCTTGTACGGAAACATGTTAAATATGGTCTTATGTGAAAGGAAGTTTTCCTTGCACGCGCACTGCCGGGGTCTGATTTCCGCCCTCCCCCTGCTGTTTTTTTAATATATATAATGAATAGCGGAAAAACGGCCGCGTGCAGCGCCACCAAAATTGGCACAGCTGTTTGTGCATCAATTACCCACATCGTGTGGAATTTTTACCTCGGGTCATCTCAGGTCGGGTCACCAGGTCAAGTCAAACCTCCAAACATGTTTGCGGTCGTGCCACAGCGAAAGTGATTGACCGAGCAGTCTGAAACTCACAGGATGTTATCAGGTCATAAATACCTACAATTTGTTTATCTCTAATTTGTCATACCGGTGACCTAAGCTCAGGTCGATTTCGTGACCTCCCCATTATAAGTCAATGCACAGTGGGCGTTCCGGCCGGTCTAGCCTCGCGGAACTCTAAAAAATAAATTACCGATTGTGATAACAAAATGTATATCAATCGACTGCAAAATGTCCATTGATCATCAAGATCACATTGATTTGATCATTCGATGGTTTTTTCGTAGAGGAATGGGACTTTAAACACAAGAGTTCACATCACCTTTAAACAATCATCATTCACGGGCGATTTAAACGTTCTGGCAAATGTGATGATGAGGCAATATGCTTGCATTTTCCGCACCTAGTGTGTTATAGTGTGATGTAATGATATGTTGTCGTACATATGATAGTTAGATCTAGAAGATTGAGCAAATCAATAAGCCAAATAAATATTAAATATATCGCCTTATCTCTGTTGATGCCTAAAATTAATCAAATTAAATTCGATAGTGCCGATATCATAAGTATCATCAGGTAGCGAATCAAAACTAGCAACAGGAAGTGCACTGGGATCTTATATAACGGGTCAAGCTTGAAAAAGTTGCGCAAACTTGCGCCTTAGCCTTTTATGTAACATTTTGCAAGAAGTTTCCGTATTTACTTGAGCGCCCGGGTGTAGGAACCCAGCGCATTGTATATGATCTAAGCTCGCATTTGAAGGTTTTTATTTCAACGATGATATAAAACCACCACCAAACTACAGCGGACTCAGAAGCGTCCTCATTGGTTGGTGGACAGACTGGCACAGCATCACAGCAGAGTGTCACAGCAGCAGTGATAGTGACTAGCTGTAACTGGTCATAGTGCTGTGAAATGTGTGAAGAATTAAATAAATGTAAGGTTCATGAACAAGGTCTACCTCTACCTGGAATAGTTCCATAAAGTATACATGCGTAAATAATAAATAGGGTGAAATGTACGTCTGCCGAAGCATCAATTATCTAAGGACATGGCAAAAAATGACTTTTGTCCAAGCTTACCGGAACCGAGTTGTCAAATATACCTAGGTTTCGTTTTTGAACGTTTCGAATAATATTAATGCGTTTATCTGAGACAATTGACCCTCGGGAGACCAATATACAATATGGTACAATGCATTGCGCATTTAATAGTTGTGCTTGTAGCAGATATGTACTAATTTCATGTATTTGTCTTATACACCCAGAGGATACACCAAGAGCAAAATGTTGGGATATCTATCGGGGATGGCCATTAGAGTTGTGCCCCAAGTTCTACAACAGATACTTATCTTTCAAGTTCTGACCACATCTGGTACCATATTTCCCTGATTTGGAAAAGCCTAACCCTAATTCAAAGCAGGAATACATTTATGATGGCAAATTTGCACAATTTGTGTGAAAATGTACGATCCCTCAACATGGCAAACAAATATAAACATAGCAAACATTAAACAAGTCAGCAAAGGCCAGTCAGCAAACAAGCGACACTTTTCGAACGCTGCCGAAAACGTTTTCTGGATACCTCAAAAACCTCATTATTGCACGCTATTAAAATTATTAGTGTTGCAAAATCATATTAACCCGCGAGTTAATTGGGGGGGGGGATATCCCCCCTCCCCCGTTATTTTGCGATATCTCCTAAACCAACACCGGTATCGTCACTAAACCTTCAATACCCTCTCTCATATTAATTTTACACATGTTTGTTGAAGGAAAAATATTACCTTATGATAGGTCAACCGGGAAGGACGTCAGAGTGACGTCATGTTCTGCGGTTTTTGTTGAAAAATAAGGGTTTGCAAAATACGCTGTCAAAATTACATTTTTTAAGACAAATTCAATTATCATATACCATATGACTGAGAATAGACTTGGCTATCAAACTGCAATCTCGGAATTTTGATTTGATTGAAATTCAAAAGTTTGAGAAATCCGAAGACCCAAAAATATAGTTTTTGCAATATTTTCCAAACAAATCAGTTATCGAACACTGGACTATATGTGAACGAGACGTGTCCAGTGAATATGTGTACCAAATTTGAAGTCAATATCGTCAAAAATACCTTACTTATGACCTTTCAAAGACAAAAATCGACCACCTCTCACAGCATTACCATGCATACAAAATGCATTTACGTTTTTGCTTTTTACTTCAATTTCTATGGAATAAACAATGTTATATGACAATTTTTCGGGTTCGAGACGAAAAACGAACCCATAAACATGTGTTACAACGCCTAATGACCGTAATCGGCAGTTTGACCTCGTGACCTCGAATGACCTTGACCTGACCCAAGGTCATACAAAGCTTAGAATGGTACTTAGAAGTATCAGACACACGAATCGTACCGATTTATTGACTGCTTATGCGTTATCGCAATTTTGCGCGACAATTCCATCCACCGAGACCTTTATGACACGGTCAAACATTGTGTCTTTGACGTGACCTGTGACGTCATCGATGACCATGAGGTCAACAATATTAGGTTTCCCCCACACATCTTCAAGGGACATCGAATGCCGTTTGAATTGGTAAAATCGGTCCAATAATTCCGGAGATCCGAGGAGATCTAAATTGTAATTATAATGTTCTATATTGCAACTTGCAAGCAATCCCTGCGTTACAAAAGCCCTGCAACATGCTCGCTATTTAACGTAATGTATTCCTTGATTAATTGGCTTTCTAATGATGTTTCACTGGTTGATGCATGTTGTAAGGTAAAAAAGTTATAGGGGTTAATAGGTTTCGCGAGGCTAAATCCCCTTTTACGCCCACTGTGCAATGGGGAGAAATTAAAACACGTATATATCCATAGGAAATGGCTAAATTTGACCAGTTTTCACCATATCTGTGCCAACTACAAAACTCCATGTCACATTACTGTTCTTTGACCTCTACGAGGTCACTCAGGTGACCTCCAGGTCACATGTTTTTTTCTGCAATAACTCTTTACCAAATCAAGGTAGAGCAATGCGGTTTTCACCATTGTATTTGGCTTTTCGAGACAAATCATTTCATGTAAAAGTTGTCCTTGATCTCAGGTCAGGTCATTTTTTGTATATGACCGAACTAGTTTGCCGCATATATTTGTTGATGCGTCTCGACGAGACAAACACAATGGTGTAATCGGTTTCATTATATCAAAAGTTATTCCTAAAAAACAATTCGGCATTTTTATAATGTTCAAATTCAATAACATGTCATTTTAAGAAGAAAAAAACGCCTTGGTGATTCTGATACCTAATTTACCACAATTCCAATTCACGATTTTCCTGGGCCTAGACATATTAAAAAAAAAAATGACAAGAATAAGAATATACACATACCAAAATATATTAATATTATGACGTCACTTAAATACAAAATCCACACTCATTTTATAATTGAATTACTGCATGTCTCATAAGCGCCAAATATGCCGATGAAGCGCTGCTACCATATGACCGTACCCGTTTGTCTAGACTCTAGTTATCCTGGTTTAACCCCGACTCAAGGGGGGAAACAGCTTTTTTAGTCGACTCAACTTTGACTCATTTGCTTTTACTCCTGACAACTCTCGACTCATGTGAAAGTTTCTCGAGTCGACTCATTTTTGACTCATGTTCAAAGGACTTTGATTCAAATGTAGGTATTTGACTAGCACAGTTATTGGAATATTGTATGTAAATACTTTAATTTTTATTTAGACTGGATCAAGGAACATTAATATTGCATTAGCATTAATATAAACTGCATCCAGCTGTTTTGTAAGATATATTCAAATATATATGTTCCTAATAGCAAAATGATAATACTAATACAAAAATGTATGGTTCGTATAAACATTCAAGACAGATTGGTATTTACCTATATGTGTTTGTAGAGGTCATGGGATGTTTTAGTTCAAGATAGATCGGTTGCTGGTGACAGGGGTTCAAGCTTAAAGGAAATAGTTCACCTTCGGAAATGTTTTCAGAACACGATTTTATTATATTTTTTAATAGTTTCTTTTTTTCTTTTTAAAAATGGTCCTACATCGCGCCAATTCAGGACAGAAGGTTGTACATTATTGATTTTATGGTGTGCGTTATTGGTCTGCGCATGCTCCATGGCAGTGCTGGCACTTTCAGACGGTACGGTACATCATATATGCGCCGTATTCCTTCGCCAAAAAGTCAAATATCTTCGGCTGGAGTCTTTTCAACCAAGAAAAGTTTCAGATAAGGATTTCTCAACACGGGCTACAAAACTGCTATTTCAGTTCAAAACCCATGTTGAAGGTGAACTATTTCCTTTAAATGTGTTCTCTTGGTACATGCGTAGCTATGCAAAATTAGCTAAAGTAGCTATGAAATATCATCAGTTGGCTTTAATGATTGGTATCTTGTAATTGGTCTTTGTATGCTATTTGATGCAGTGTAAATCATGTTGATATGGTTATTATTAGGTTATATATTAGAGCTGCCACTTTTCAGGCCTGTGACTACCCGCGCCGCGACGCAAACACTGTTCAACTACCCACCACTACCCACGTGCTTAAATAAGCTGTCATCCACCCACAACTACACTCAACATAAATTGTACTATTTTGGGATTGAAGAAAATTATAGCAAAAACCTTTAAATTCTGCAAATGCATGCAATAAACTTGAATGCTATTGTTGAAATGAAAGCACAGTCGCTGAAATAAGGTTGAAAACTTTCCTTTTTTGAAAAGTTGAAAATTCAGCTACCCGCCAACTACCCACTTCAGCCAAATGATTGCTTGTGCTACCCACAACTACCCACGTGGGTAGTAACTACCCACGTCTCGTGGGTAAGCGGGTAGAAAGGTGGCACCTCTATTATATATACTGCAGTTATCATGTCTATGCATGTATTTAATATTGTATTGCTTCACTTAAGATAAGGAGCAGTCAGCAGAGTAAGTGATGTAGTGAAGTACTCGTTTAAGTTATTTGTTAGATAGCAAATTGGTTAATTACCAACTAATGATTATAAAGTGGGTTTGAAAAGCAGCCAAAACTCACTCTCACACCCTAGAACATTGTTTGGACGCCTTTAATATTTAGTTGCTAGGATTTGTGTTTCTCGTCAGATGTGACTTTGACTCGTAAGAGGAGGAGTCGACTCAACCTTGACTTGAGCAGCATCCAGGCGACTCAACTTTGACTCAAGCAACATCCATGTGACTCAGCTCTGACTCAACTCAACCCCTCTATTTTTCTTAAGTGATTCGACTCTGACTCAAGTTGAGCGTCCTATTTTTCTTAAGCGACTCGAATCTGACTCAAGTTGAGTTGAGTCAGTTTTGAGTCAAATTTGACTCCCCGACTCTGAGTCAAGCACAACCCTGCCTCATGATTGTCAGTCGCATTGATATGTCACAAACACGATATAAACTGACAAAAACTGAGTGGTGGGTGCCTAAAGCATACTAATCATGTCGATTGGGATATTTTGTGGTTTAGGCTCGCGCGCATTTTAACCCCCCTGGCAACAAAACCAGCCGCATATTTCAAACTAGCTCGTGGTACACGATATGATAGGTGAGCTCTCTAAATACTATAGCTGAACACAATCGGTTAATTTAGTAACACACCAGGATAAACGGCGCAAGGTCAATTGCTGAAAAAAGCGAAAGTGCCCTGCTAAAAGAAGCTCCAGCAGCGGTCCCACCAGGTTTCAGTTCACGCCATGTGCCAGCTAGACGGCCCAACACTCCAAAATGTTCTACCTTACATAGAATAAGAACAAGGCATTATTCACGTTACTAGCATGCTCCAAAAAATGGAGGTACCTCGCGTTTTCTGGGCCCGGCACGTGCCTCATGGGCAAAATCCAGCTTGCCTCCACATACAAAAATTAACTTCATACGATTGCCTAACTGTTGTGAAATTTTCAAAACTTTATCAAATGGCGCACGCAAATACATTGATTTTTGCGCTACGCCACTCTACTATATCCCGATGGCCAAACCGCTTAAAGAGTCTCTACTCAAATTGACGAAATGGAAACAAGATACTTCTGGTGTCGAGTTCCGTACACAGCGACAAGAGTTAAGCTGCACTAAGATTCCTCCACCAGACTGGGTACAAACAAGATACTTCTGGTGTCGGGTTCCGTACACAGCGACAAGAGTTAAACTGCACTAAGATTCCTCCGCCCGACTGGGTGGTGGCATTGGGCCGTATGGCGACACGACTGTTGGCCATTCATCGTCTCACGATGACCTCACGGGGTCTCACGATGACCCAAGAGCGGAGACCGACCGGGAGACTTGGCGGTGCCTGAATGGCTGCAGCTGGCTCCGGACATCCTGACAGCTGACTGTACTGTAGGCATCCTGACAGCTGGCTGTACTGTAGGTATCCTGACAGCTGGCTGTACTGTAGGCATCCTGACAGCTGGCTGTACTGTAGGTATCCTGACAGCTGGCTGTACTGTAGGTATCCTGACAGCTGGCTGTACTGTATGCATCCCGACAGCTGGCTGTACTGTATGCATCCCGACAGCTGGCTGTACTGTATGCATCCCGACAGCTGGCTACAGACATCCCAACAGCTGGCTGTACTGTAGGCATCCCGACAGCTGGCTGTACTGTAGGCATCCCGACAGATGGCTGTACTGTAGGTATCCTGGCAGCTGGCTGTACTGTATGCATCCCGACAGCTGGCTGTACTGTATGCATCCCGACAGCTGGCTGCAGACATCCCAACAGCTGGCTGTACTGTAGGCATCCCGACAGCTGGCTGCAGACATCCCAACAGCTGGCTGTACTGTAGGCATCCTGACAGCTGGCTGCCGACATCCCGACAGCTGGCTGTACTGTAAGCATCCCAACAGCTGGCTGTACTGTAGGCATCCCGACAGCTGGCTGTACTGTAGGCATCCCAACAGCTGGCTGTACTGTAGGTATCCTGACAGCTGGCTGTACTGTAGGCATCCCGACAGATGGCTGTACTGTAGGCATCCCGACAGCTGGCAGTACTGTAGGCATCCAGACAGCTGGCTGTACTGTAGGCATCCCGACAGCTGGCTGTACTGTAGGCATCCTGACAGCTGGCTGTACTGTAGGCATCCCAACAGCTGGCTGTAATGTAGGCATCCCGACAGCTGGCTGTACTGTAGCATCCAGACAGCTGGCTGTACTGTAGGCATCCCAACAGCTGGATGTACTGTAGGCATCCCGACAGCTGGCTGTACTGTAGGCATCCAGACAGCTGGCTGTACTGTAGGCATCCAGACAGCTGGCTGTACTATAGGCATCCCAAAAGCTGGCTGTACTGTAGGCATCCTGACAGCTGGCTGTACTGTAGGCATCCCGACAGCTGGCTGTACTGTAGGCATTCCGACAGCTGGCTGTACTGTAGGCATCCCGACAGCTGGCTGTACTGTAGGCATCCCAACAGCTGGCTGTACTGTAGGCATCTCAACAGCTGGCTGTACTGTAGGCATCCTGACAGCTGACTGTACTGTAGGCATCCAGACAGCTGGCTGTACTGTAGGCATCCTGCCAGCTGGCTGTACTGAAGGCATCCTGCCAGCTGGCTGTACTGTAGGCATCCCAACAGCTGGCTGTACTGTAGGCATCCTGACAGCTGGCTGTACTGTAGGCATCCTGACAGCTGGCTGTACTGAAGGCATCCCAACAGCTGGCTGTACTGTAGGCATCCCAACAGCTGGCTGTACTGTAGGCATCCCGACAGCTGGCTGTACTGAAGGCATCTCGACAGCTGGCTGTACTGTAGGCATCCCAACATATGGCTGTACTGTAGGCATCTCGACAGCTGGCTGTACTGTAGGCATCCTGCCAGCTGGCTGTACTGTAGGCATCCCAACAGCTGGCTGTACTGTAGGCATCCTGACAGCTGGCTGTACTGTAAGCATCCTGACAGCTGGCTGCACTGTAGGCATCCCAACAGCTGGCTGTACTGTAGGCATCCCGACAGCTGGCTGTACTGTAGGCATCCCGACAGCTGGCTGCACTGTAGGCATCCCGACAGCTGGATGTACTGTAGGCATCCCAACAGCTGATGGCTGCAGACATCCCAACAGATGGCTGTACTGTAGGCATCCTGCCAGCTGGCTGTACTGTAGGCATCTCGGCAGCTGGCTGTACTGTAGGCATCCCGACAGCTGGCTGTACTGTAGGCATCCCGACAGCTGGCTGTACTGTAGCCATCCTGACAGCTGGCTGTACTGTAGCCATCCTGACAGCTGGCTGTACTGTAGGCATCCTGACAGCTGACTGTACTGTAGGCATCCTGACAGCTGGCTGCAGACATCCGACAGCTGGCTGTACTGTAGGCATCCCGACAGCTGGCTGTACTGTAGGCATCCTGACAGCTGGCTGTACTGTAGGCATCCTGACAGCTGGCTGTACTGTAAGCATCCCAACAGCTGGCTGTACTGTAGGCATCCCGACAGCTGGCTGTACTGTAGGTATCCTGACAGCTGGCTGTACTGTAGGCATCCTGACAGCTGGCTGTACTGTAGGCATCCCAACAGCTGGCTGTACTGTAGGCATCCCGACAGCTGGCTGTACTGTAGGCATCCCGACAGCTGGCTGTACTGTAGGCATCCTGCCAGCTGGCTGTACTGTAGGCATCCCAACAGCTGGCTGCACTGTAGGCATCCCAACAGCTGGCTGTACTGTAGGCATCCCGACAGCTGGCTGTACTGTAGGCATCCCGACAGCTGGCAGTACTGTAGGCATCCTGACAGCTGACTGTACTGTAGGCATCCCGACAGCTGGCTGTACTGTAGGTATCCTGACAGCTGGCTGTACTGTAGGCATCTCGACAGCTGGCTGTACTGTAGGTATCCTGACAGCTGGCTGTACTGTAGGCATCCCAACAGCTGGCTATACTGTAGGCATCCCAACAGCTGGCTGTACTGTAGGCATCCCGACAGCTGGCAGTACTGTAGGCATCCTGACAGCTGACTGTACTGTAGGCATCCTGACAGCTGGCTGTACTGTAGGCATCCTGACAGCTGGCTGTACTGTAGGTATCCTGACAGCTGGCTGTACTGTAGGCATCCCGACAGCTGGCTATACTGTAGGCATCCCAACAGCTGGCTGTACTGTAGGCATCCCGACAGCTGGCTGTACTGTAGGCATCCCGACAGCTGGCTGTACTGTAGGTATCCTGACAGCTGGCTGTACTGTAGGCATCCCGACAGCTGGCTATACTGTAGGCATCTTGACAGCTGGCTGCAGACATCCCGAATGCCGCCTGTACCGTTGGAAACTCGCGAAGGACATTCAGCCTCGTATAACAACCGCATATGGCACCAGCTCTCACTGGCAATCAACATACTTGACAACTCAAAATCTAAGCTAGGGAAGAATGGCAACTATGTTTACGAAGAACCGTCTCACTTAGCCTACCACTACGAACTGCCGTCGCACGTCAGTCTACCACCGATTTCTGACTCTCCGCCAACGGTCTGACAAGTTCAGCATCACAATACTTATGTATTTGAGTTTGTACACATAACATGGTCATCCCATAAAACCACGACCACTTTCACGGTCTCGAGTGGAAAAGCACAAGCCCCGTGGTGGGATAAAAATGGACTCGCGCGGATGACCGTTAGAAATAGTTTCCGAGCTGACAGACTGAAACTTAACATCACAAATATAACATGGCTCATAGAAAACGTAAGATAATACGATGAGGCGGGCATGGGACGCGGGTATGGGGTTGGAGTGGCGGCAGCGGCTCACCACGGATTGCACTGCGGCGGCGGCATCACGACGCGGGCCCGGCGCTAGTCTGCGGCGGCCGGCACGCCGTTATCGTCCGAGGAGCGAGTCCGCTTGGCGCGCCTGCCCGGCGAGTCCTCGGCAGCGGCGGCGGCCGCGCGCCGCTTAGTCCTGCTCGGCTCGGGGCTGGCGCCGGCCTCTGGCTCGGCGCGGCGCCGACGCCGCCTGCCAGCCGGCTCGGGGCTCGCCCTGCCCGGCTGCTCGGGCTCGGCGGCCGCCGGCGGCTCCGGCTTGACGGGCGGCGCTGCCGCCTCCGGCGGCGTACCGCCCGCCGTCACTGCAGTCCGCGGCTCTGGCTCCGCCTTAGGCTCCACCTTAGGCTCCACATTAGGATCCACCTTAGTCTCCACCTTAAGCTCCGGCACCGGCTCCGGTGCTGGCTTCTGCGCCGGCTCCGGCTTCTGCTCCAAGGCCGGCTTCTGCTCCACGGCCGGCTCCGGCTCGGCATGGCCGTTGAGTTCACTGGTGGCGGTGGCGGTGGCGGTGGCGGTGGCGGTGGCGGTGGCGGTGGCGGTGGCGGTGGCGGGCGCCGGCTGCCCCGGCGGCAGACCGTTGGCGCTGGGCGCGGCGGCCGCCAGCGCCTTGGCCTCCCGCAGCTGCTGCTGCAGGAACAGGATGGTGCTCTGCATGCCCTCCACGTCCTCATCCAGCTCCTGGACAAACTCGTCCATCTCTGCAGACACAGGCGAACAGGTAAGCACATCGTCTCCTAAATCAGGGCAGCGGGTGAACACTTCATCTCTGCCGACACAGGGGAGCGATTCAACGCGTGATAGCTTACGTTCATCAAGCTTCAGCTAAACAAAGGATGGAGTCGCCACATTACCGAGGTATGCCCATTACCAGTTCATACTAAAGCGTCTAGGGGACGGAAGCTAATGTGCTGGATGAACACACCGTTATGTTAGCGATCAGCACTGAGCACTGTTGGCCCAGAAACGAGCCGTATGGTGCGCGATGGTGCGTGTCTGATGACAGAGCAGAGTCCGGGCTGCTCCGGCTCGCGGTGACCACCATTTGAGAGAGCAATGCCATCCACTTGCCGGCAACAACGAATGTCGTGGTGGCTGGGAATGCTGCGTTTCAAGCCTTACCAGCTTATAATTATAATTATCCAGTATGCTTCCGTCCACCGGAATTTGGGCATTTATACATGTAAATTACGTCAGCTACAAAGACCGGGTCAAAGCGACATCAATATTCGGACGACCAGAACATGTAATTAATCTATGAATAACCATCATATATCAATATGATGAAATAAGAAAACCCGTCCTGGCCGAGTTGGTCAATTTCAGCATATTTCAGAGTAGTGCCTAACCCAGCCTTGTCTTGAACAAACTGACTATAAATAATAAGCATGCGGTGTAAACAATCGAAAACCAGAAACGACCGCTGAGAGCGTAGTGATGTTGGCTGACCACAGCTCAAGAATCGGCAGACGTCGTCGCTGTTCTAAACAGCGCCACGGCAGACATTGACCAGGCTGGTCACGGCTCTTTGGGTACATAATTTACCATGCTCACATATCTGTATATATGCACTGTCAGTGTCGGGGGCCGGCATGGCTGGAATTCAGCCAGACATAGTTTAGTTCCGCTTTCAAAACGGCGCATGCATGAAGTGAAACGATAGTAAAGCCATTTCAGCATACGTTCCGATAATGTAGCAGCATTTCTGCACTTAATAACTGACACGAACGATATATGATCGGTACAATTCCCAAACATAGCAATTGTACGTCCAGAGCCGGGAATTAAATGGGTCTGGGCTGCACAAGTTGCCGGGATGCATACAATAATTTACAGAATTAAACATTCAGCATACAATATGGGTTACGTGCATAGGCGTACCCAAGGTGGAGGGGGGGGGGGGGGGGGGCAAACAGGGCAATTGCCCCCCCTGAAGATCCGTACGTGCCCCTTTGGAAATGGGCCCTATTTCGAGCACCATGTGATAACAGGGGCAATCAATCAACCATTGGAGGGTCGGCCGGGGATCCTGGAACGTCGGCAGGGCTCCTCCAGGATTGACCGGGGCACCTAGAGGGTCTACCAGGGCCCTTGGAAGGCCCATCTGGGGATTCATGAATGAACGACCCCTAGGGCCCCTGGAGCGACGACTGGACCCATGTACATTTCTCCAGGCCCCTGAAAAGGGCCTATTACAAATAGAGGGCCCAACCTACATGCCCCAACATTTTTAGCTCACCGAATTTGACCCACTTTGTTTTGAGGGGGGACATTTTCATTTTATTTCCCCCTTAAATTATCCTCACTTGGGGGGCCCCAGGGGCGAACACAAGGCTCTCGCGCCACTCTCTCTCGCGCTCTCTCGCGCTCTCTCGCGCTCTCTCGCGCCACTCGGGGGCCCCTGAGACAATGAAACACCACTGTCGGACAGGGACCCCCGGGTAGCGCTACTGAGTACAGGGGGCCCCTGGTACCCGACAGGGGGTTCCGGTACAAGATAGGGGCCCCGTGGCCCGTGCCGTCAGGAGGCCCCATTAGCTGGAAAGGAATAGGCACGGCCCCCAAATGACAGCCAGAGGGCTCCTCTTGCCGGCATCTCGGGGGCCCCTGGGACTATCAGAAGCCTCTTTGTCAGTCAGGGGCCCCTGGTAGTGGTACTGAACACAGGGGGCCCCTGGGTAATGGTATTGGACACATGGGGCCCCTGGGTAATGGTATTGAACACAGGGGCCCGGGTACAAGGCAGGGGCCCCGTGCCCGTCAGTTGCCCCATTAACGGAAAATGAATAGTGTAGCGTCCGCCAGAATTGCCATGAGCAAGGTTGCGAAGGAATTTGGCGTGAGCACTTTGGCATGAAGGCATTCCTAGGTTTGGCAGCCTTGACAATTGTGGCGCATCGGTGATTCCAAGACTGTTATGTGATTGGTCGAATTTGGCGCGCTGAATCTATATCAGGTCAAACGTTGACGGGAAGTCAGATTGCTCCTACAAACTTGCGTCTGTACGTCAAGCTGAGATGCTGCTGGTTTGTTAATTCGTTTGTTGAAATTATACTAACAATATAATTATGTAGTGAGTTCAAGAAGCTTTTACAATAGGTTGGCCAAGACACTACACATAGGTACAGGGCCCCCGAATGACAGTCGAGATCTTGTCAGTCTACATAACCCCAAAATGTACAAACTCCCCGGATTTGGCCAACTGTATTTTCAGTGGGACTCTATTTTCAATTAAACTTTTTAACATATTTTGTTTGCCCTCAGATTGCACGAGGGGGGGGGGGGGGGGGGCTATATCCCCATCTCCCTCCCCCTGTATCCGCCCCTGCCGGGAGGGTCGGCTGGAGTCTCTGGAATTTTCTTCACCCGAAGTATTTTTGGTGAAATATGACTACCAGCTTTGGTAGCGAAACTTCGGTCAAATGCAGCAGCGCGATGGCGTGGCAGCACCACACAGCACGTGGTGATGGCGTGGCAGCACCTTCGGTCAAATGCAGCAGCGCGATGGCGTGGCAGCACCACACAGCACGTGGTGATGGCGTGGCAGCACCTTCGGTCAAATGCAGCAGCGCGATGGCGTGGCAGCACCACACAGCACGTGGTGATGGCGTGGCAGCACCTTCGGTCAAATGCAGCAGCGCGATGGCGTGGCAGCACCACACAGCACGTGGTGATGGCGTGGCAGCACCTTCGGTCAAATGCAGCAGCGCGATGGCGTGGCAGCACCACACAGCACGTGGTGATGGCGTGGCAGCACCTTCGGTCAAATGCAGCAGCGCGATGGCGTGGCAGCACCACACAGCACGTTGTGTTTTTGGTCTTGGACAGAGCCCCTTTGGCTAGTGGATCGGTACACGAAATAGGGCCTGTGCCAACGGTATACCCACACAAACTTACCGATTTGGCCGGCCTGGCCAAATACGGCGAGTTTTTGTGGATGTATTTGGGACCCCCTGGTCGAAAAAATGAATGCCAATTTGGTTAATTTTGTTTTGCATTATGTTGTTGAAAGTATGCCCCTCTAAAAATATAGTGGGCCAAATCCGGTGAGCTTTGTTTTTGGTGGGGGTACCTATCCCCCTGATCACCCCCCCCCCTGGAGTGAATCCTGGGTACGCCACTGGTTACGTGGTAAAGTATTTTAAAAGCTCCCAGCCCAGCCACGACTTGACTTTTGAAATAGAATCTCAATTTATTGACAGCATCATTAATACATTGTTACTGATACATGTACACTGGCCGATCCAGAGGGGGACGGCAGGAGCAAAAGCCCCCCCCCCCCCCCGATGGGGGGGGGGGGGCTGCAATATGTCAATATAAATTAGCCCCCCAAATCAAGTGAAACTGCTGATGAATAATGGTTTCTTGGCGTAAAACTACCGCGCTAAGAAGAAAATTGTGATTTGATATGATAAAATGTCCATCATTATATACATAAACAACACTTTTCGCCGACGCCCCCCCCCCCCCCCCGCTTAACAATTATCCTAGTTGACGGTACCTTCATGTGGTCTCTGGGGGTTGCGCCCTCTTGAGAGCTTTTTAGCCCCCTTGACAGATGTATAAATACGCCACTGCTTGTCCCTACCTTAGCGGAGCGAAACTTGTAGCCCCCCAAACTCGAAGCCTAGATCCGCCAGTGCTGATTATTTAGTTTCATGTTTGCAATATTCGTTAAAGGGAAATAATGACCTTTTCCACAAAAATGGAGTTAGCACTTGAAATCACCAGACGAGACCAAAATATATTGTAAATTCATCACATTTTGCATGAAAACTTACCTACCGAAAGATATTTAAAGTTAAAGTTGATAAGCGTTCCACACTTTAAACGACCGGTACTTGCAAGTACTTTTGGTCCTCATCAAACTGCGGGCTTTTCCCGTATTGTTTTTTTTACGCAATGGAGTGGAAAATATATTGTGCGTTCTGCTTGTTGTGATTATATGCCCGGCGATCTTCTAAAACTAACAGCGATTGGAAAAAGTGGCAATACAATCGGAAGCTCATCGATGCACATCAACGGCGGCATAGTTAGTGGTTGCGACCCTCAATTTGTGAAAATCGATTAATTTGTTTTCAACATTAGGAGTATTGTATAATTTGTCTGTGGCTGTATATAACACTATGCTTTATATTATCATGAAAAATATTTGTTTTCCCCAAAAAACTAACAAACAATAACACAAAACTGGCAATTAAATCGGAAGCTCATCGATGTACATCGACTGCGACCTATTTAGCGTCGGCGATTTGTTTACAAAGTCATTGTCATGCTTCTCGGCGCACTTAACCAATGTGGCGAGTTGTTCCTGATTAGTATACCCAAGTCCTGTAGCAGGCTTTGTTAATGACGTCACTGGTGCCATTCTTGTGTAGCATTGCAAAATATATCTGATTTTGAGTTGAAAGCTAATTAAAGACTTATTCAAATTATTGTTTTTAAGTTTGAATTTTCTTGTTAATCATTATTAAAGGTATTTTATCACTGTCTTTCATAGTAGTTGACACTTCAGAAATTTGTGACGTAATAATATTGTATCCAATATGCATTTCCCTCACCTTTTGCTATTGTGGCACAGTGCCGAGTGCTTTGCGAATACTAGCTTGCCTGGGGTTCAATTCATTCCGCCCTTATTTTATTCGCGTTGGTATAGTTTGCATGTTGTTGTTATTCATGACTTATACTGATAGTCAGTCATGCATTACGGATGCTTCTCGGATTGCTTCACGGATCAGAGCGCTGCTCGAACGCACGCTAGTAGCGCTTTCGTTCTCCATGGCAACCAGGCGTGAGCCAATGAAAAGCCAGAACGTATTCCCTTTCTGGCTTTTGATTGGCTGAAGCCTGGTTGCCATGGAGAACGAAAGCGCTACTAGCGCTGCTAGCGTGTGTCCGAGCAGCGCTCAGTTTGATCGGAAACGTCACAGAGCCTCCAAAAATGCCGCACTCGATGTAAACAATGGTATGGAAGGACGAATTTGTCAATGACCTTCATGAAGTACACAAGGTACTTGTTTTGTATTTTTTCCAAACTTACAACTTTGAATTTGGGATTTTTTACAATTTAATTCTTAAATTTAAATAAAATAATTTTAAAACCATAACGGTAGCCTAAGAAATTGTTGCTAACAAAATCAAAAGGTCATTATTTCCCTGAAAAGGGACTATCCCACCTTAACATTACATTTGAGTTGATGTGTCCATTTTGATGGCTTGGCATTGAAATTAAGTATGGTAGCAGTTAAAACAACCACAATGATCTAATCAAAACGATATTCGAGTTTGATTTTGACATCTGTAAAAAATAAGGCCCATGTGTATTTGAATAGGGCCTCTAAACCGATAGCGTCGTCTCTCTTTACCCAACTGGTAATGATAGTCGACTTGTTTTAAGGTCAGCCTTGGAATATTTTCGTCTTTCAATTCTCGATCCCCGGGTGGCTCGCAATCTAGACACCGGGTAATTCGCTTTTTCTGCGCAATAGATGTCGACAAAAAATTGTGCCATATATTTGGCAGCACAAAGGATTTCCCTGTTATTAAAAATAAAATGATATGACGTCACCAACCCAACTTTCCCATTCAAACTAAAAGTTGAATATCTTCAAAGATAAACAATTTTTTTTTCGGAAAAAAAGTTAACGAACATGTTCAGCTGACCTCGCCTGACATGTAGACATACAATTAAGTGTGATTAGACAACTTTCAAAAAGGTGGGACAGTCCCTTTAAGCCTTGTATGCTTGACCAGAATAGTTAAATGGCGTGAATAGACAAATATATTGTTAATAATTTATTAATAATCAATGGATGACCACTGAATAGGGTTGCTATGAGCTGCAGTTATCGACTCTTGAATGGCATATTGAGGACCAAAGTGGGGTTTGAAAGCAAACTTAACAACACCGGCTTGAAAATCACCTTGCATATCGATTATAATTATTGGTCGACAATATAAATATAAAATTTCGGACGAATCCAACATTGTAAAACACAGCAGCACGACAGACAAACAAAGCCGACCTCCAGATATCCAGCCAGCCCAGAGTCCCAGAATGTGTTGATTAGGGTGGGAAATGACACCCAAAAGTGAATATTTTTCAACTCTCCCCATTTTATGAGTTAATTTTCCACTCCCAAAATATGAATTGATATTGATTCTCACAAAAATATTGACTAAAATACATAATTTCGACGAAAACTACTGTTTTTCGTATCCAAAACAAATCAATAGTGCCATTTTGTACATCATTTTCCACTCTCATGGCCTTTTTTTGCTCGAATTTTCCATTGACACTCAACCAAAATGGAATTTTGGAACGCTGAGCCTGCCCCAACACGGCGCGGCACGATTCTCTCACCGGACTGTGACTTCTTCATCTCCTCTGCGAGGTTGCGCTGCAGCGCCAGATCCGTCTCCAGCTTGGCCAGCTTCCCGGAGGCCACCACTTTGCCGAGGTCTTCGTTCTCCTGGTGCAGCAGCCGGCACTTGGCCATCAGCCGCTTACCCGTCTGGCTGTAACGCAGCGGGGAGGGCGGGTCAGCCGCAGCACCCCACCGGCCACCGCTTCACCACAACCGCCAATCCGTCACCGCTACACACGGCCCACACACACAGCACACGCCTGAGACTGACACCCGCTCCCTGAGGCTGCGTTACTGCCCGCGCGCGCGCGCACTCTCTGGAAACACGTTACGGCCAACAATGTGAGGCACAGAGCGGAACACACGCGTGTGAGTCGAGGCGTCGTCAGGAGCCTACTCACCAGCCTGCCCGGGGCGGGGCAACGCCAACGCATGGGGGTGGCGTCGACCGATCCGCCACTGAGAGCACACTTAGCATTACGAACCGAGGCCCGGTGTGTGTGTGTGTCGGGCTGGGGGGCGCTGAGGTGGTGGGGGACGCTGCCGCCGCCGCCGCCACCGCCGCCCTCCTCTCAGCCGGCTCTCCGACGTCGCCGCTGCAGCCACAGCCGACTCTCACTGGCCACAACCGAGCACGACGGCGAGGCTGGCGCCTTCTGCGCCCGGCCGACACGAGAAGAGCCCCACCGAGGGGACCAACGCACCCCGCAGCACCACTCGACCGACCGCCGGGCACCTCCTCATGCAGCACCACGCGCGGACCACGCAGCACCCTCCCGCCGAGCCTCCGCTGCCGCCGCACCATGCGAACCTGAGCACCGCGCACCATCACACAACCCGAGCGAGCACCGCACCGCCAGAAGCCCCGGCGCGCGCGCACCACTGTTGAGCACTGTCCGGCCGCGCAGACACGGCGTGTGAGCCCTCTGACTGGCCGGACGGAGGACATCGGCGGCGGTTGGGTCGGCGGCGGGCGTCCCCCGGACAGAAGGCGCAGCTCCACTCTCGGCGAGACAGAATGCGAGGCTGGGAGACGAGGATCGACTGAGCGACACGAGACCGCTGGTCGGCCCGCCGGCACCACCACTGCTACCCGGCATAGAGCGCCACTGCCCACTGCACGCGCCAAACGCGCGCCGCACGCGCCAAACGCGCCGCACGCGCAAATCGCCACTGCACTGAGACCGGCCGGCACGCACGCGCACGCACGCTCGTGAGCCACACTGGACGCCACTGAGCCTGATTCTGAGATCATGAGCACCGCGCGCAAGAGCACCACTGGCGTCGTGATTTACTCAGACTCGGGGGGTTGTCCAGACGCGGGCTTTTGCTGGTGAGAACTCGCGGCACTAGTCTGTAAATGTGGCTGTGGTTAAATATGCGGCAACGAAGCAGACAGGCCAGAGTACGTAAGGAGATCATTCACGCTCATTCACCCACACACGCACACTCACACGCAGGCCCCAGCCACTCTGTCACTCGCATACTCATGCTCACAAACACAACAGCACAACCCCCAAACATCTGGAAACATATCAAAATGCTGGCGGGCGAGCTTATGTTGCTAGACGACGGCAAAACAGAGCTACAACAATCCTAACCAGTCTGTCCTGCCCAATTGACGAATGTTTCTTAATAAATAATAGTGCATGACTTGTCAAGTCTTGTTAAATACCATATCATAATTAAATGACGATGACGATGATGATGATGAGTTGGATATAAGGGCGCTGCAGCTACTAGGCTATGTGGCGCCCATAATCAGAATTCAAACTGTAGATGGCCTTTCCTTTGGATGAACTGGATGCATTGTAAGCTATGGATTTGCTAGGATGGTGGGATGTGTGTGTGTGTGTGTGTGTCTGCAGAATAATACAAATGAGTTACTACATCCAAGCAGATACTTGGCATATTTGCATTACTGATTGTCTTTAGATACATACCTAATATTATGAGCTGCAACTGATTTTCTACCTAAAAAAAACCCGCCAACAATGAATGTGAAATTGTTCATAAAATGTGAAATGTTATTAGCAAAACTGCTTAAAAAATGTTACATTCAAATCGCTGTTTTTCCTGCTAAAAGGGACCAATGAGTGTGAAAAACTAAATAAGGCTTCCATGAAAATTGTAGATGATTAATTGCGAGGATATATAATGTGCCCTTGAATTAAGTTCATGTCATTGTGGTTTTGATTGACTCTGTAGCAAACTAAAATAATGATAAAAACAAAATACTGACTGCAAATCCAGAATACATGTGTAAAGCAAGGAAGTGTTGAAACTTATCAACAAAACATGAGCAGATGTTTGTCAATAAACAAAAGTAAGAGAAGGGGAAAATAATATGCCAACACAAAGTTGATGCACATCCAGTCTGGCACAACAAGCATGCAATTTTCGCCAGCGGATGACAGACTAAGTGGGTACGGATCCCGTCCTAAGTAATTGGCACTAACAAACTATGCGCACCTCCAACCCTTCATGACTACCCATCCAATATTGCAGCACAAACTAACATAGGATTATCTATGCCTCACATATCACATTATTCAGGCCTGGGTACGTGTCTGTACCACTGTGTGGCTTATCACATCGTTGGCTAAACCAAACTAGTCACCCATAAACCAAAAACCACACCCATCGTGCGGCTTTTTCCGAGCCCCACGAATGTCAGTTAACCACCAGCCACATCGGAAGAAAAGCATGGAAGCGGCTGCCCCGACACGGAACCCACACGCTTGGCCGCCTGGCGGCGCGCACAGCCGGCCCATAGCGAGTTGTCAGCACAGGCGGTGAAGCGATGGGAGGGGGTGAAACAGCGGTCCGGCCGACAGTTCGGCAGCACGCGCGGCGCCGCGCACCGCCCGGCCAACTGTCTAGGCCCCTCGGCAGCTGCAAACGTCAGGCCAGCGCGTCTCAAGGATGGAGCAGTGAGCACACCTGTCCGGAGTAAACTTCCACGCAGATAGTTCGCTCTGAGTCTCCTCCAGCTTGGCCTTGGTGTCACACAGTTCCCGCTTTAGTTTCTCTATGACAAAGTTCACTGCCGGGTCCAGAAGGAGGTTCCGCACAGCCGAGTTGGCACTGGATGACTTCATCTCGCTGATCTGGTTCTGAAACACACACGAAACAAATTATCACAATGCTGAACAGATAGAATATAAGTTCAGCCACTATCGCCGGAGAGCTTGCATATGTTTAATATGGGTGTATTTGCGCGTAATTTTAACCCAGGAAATTGGAAATAATCATGATGCGAGTTAAATCAACTGCGATCACAAACACATTTGATTTCATTGAGTATTGCTCTTAAGCAATACATTTAATGTCAGCTTGGTCTGACTGATTATATCCGATATCTAAATATAGCGCACAATAACCACGAAGCACACAACATCGTTAGTGATTGTGCAACATTGCTTAACGGTACTGTCTCAATGGTGCAACAGACAATCCCAATATCTGTACTGCACTGAGCACCAAACAGGAAGAAAGGCAGTGAAATAAGGTGACAGTTGGTAAGGCCGCCCGACTCCGTTTCCGCCCTGGCAAGCCAGGCGTATTCCAAGCCCAGACGAGAGATAACGACTTGTCCTTGACGGGGAAAGTCTGCACCCGGTAGCAGCGGTCGCTCGTGGGCAGATAAGGCCAGTGGAGTCGGCGGCGGCGGCGGGCGGGGGGGGGGGGGCTGCCGAGGTTCTGCAGCATGTGAAGCTATCAGCACTAAATTATGTCAGCAGCCTGCAAATATGCGATGGGATTGTCGGGTATGGAGCCCATGCAATAAGCCTTGCTTAGCAAAGAACTCTGGCCCCAGAAAAAAAAACCACAAAATAGGACTAAAATAACAAAAGCTAATAGTTGATAATTACCTCACGGTTCGCGCCCGTGAGGTTTCTCGTCAACTTACTAGACAAATTTACATTTGACCCGGCCCGACCATACAGACGTTTTTCGGAAGCTAATACCTTTGCAGCAACCACTGCTCCGATCGAGATCGGGTTTTCACCATTGGATAGGCCCATCAAATCAATTTAGATTTTGTTATGTTGCGTTCTGATAGGGGTGGTACCACAGCGCGTGACACCCACAGACGTCGAAATGAACACAAATAATTCTTGATAAAAAATGGCTTGATTTATCAAGCATTCGTTTTGTATACGCTGAAGCATGCAGCGCTCAGGACGTACTCCCTTTTGACAGATTTGAGAAAGGAGATCATGTAAAATTTAATCAAACTTATTTTTTATGTTGGCATGCATGGAGGCCTGACAATTTTTATGGGGAACTAAAATAACAAAAAGGACTATGTGTTACTACCATGTGTGCCCCTGTAACGTTTCATATTTCAAATATGTTTTAGCTTTACCAGTGCGCGCCCGCTCGGTCATCGCCTAAAAAGGCGTTTTACTGGTTGTATTATAACAAATAAGAGTCACCTGCCCTGAAAAACAATGGTTATTTTATTTTCATGAAAATATTAATTTCTGAAATGCTTGGCATATTCAGATATCTGTCTGCACAGTTCAGCAGCAAAATGCAAATTAAAATATTTACAGTTGGCCATAGGCTGGTTTTGGAAGAGGCTGTAACACGCGCCCTGGAGGGGGCGAAATCAGTCACCTCCTAAGATTTTTCGAGGATAGCGGAAAAACGGCGGCGCTGCGCCAAATTTGACATAGCTGTTAAGGTTTTAATCACCCACATTGTGTTAAAGTTTTGACTTCAGGTCATCCAGGTCAGGTCACCAGGCCAGGCCAGGTCATGTGACCCCACCTCCAAAAAGTTTGCGGTCGTACCACAGTCACAGTTTTTGGCCGCTCGGTTTCAAACTTACAGAATTTCATAAGGTCATAGGTACCTACAATTCGTTTATCTCGGATTTTTGTTACATCGGTGACCTAAGGTCGGGTCAATTTCGTGACCTCCCAATTATAAGTCAATGGGAAAATATTTAAATGCTTCCTAGTTCCTATTCCAAGGATACGCATATCAGTCCAATTCCTTCTAGATCATGTTATCATAGGCTATTATTGATGACCCAGATGCAATTTTTGTTCAGTGACCCCTACAGGGTCAGCCGAGGTCATCCGAGGTCAGCAAAACGTTTTGGTAAATAACTCGACAGAATGAAGAGAGAAGTGAAACCGGCCCCATGTGTGTGTCTCGTAGAGACACGTCTCCCAATGACCTAATTGGGTCACCACTCGACCTTGATCTGAGGTAAAAATTATAAGTTGACCTTTGAACACCTGGTCACCATGAATATTAATCGAAGCGTCTCGACAAGGCAAACACGATGGCGTCAACATTATTGCCCTATCTTCTTAATTGGGTAAAAAGTTATTTAAAAAACTGTTTTGCCAAAAATAACCTTTTTGCCATTTGATGGCCTCTGGAGCCTAAACTATTGACCTGAACTGAAATTTGAGGACAACTACGCGATTGCATTTTTTCAAGAGCCTTTCTCTTGGTCTTTTTCCGTTTATTCCTAGCTATCATAGTTCCCGAGATATTTAGGGGTGTTCGAAGCGAAGTCCTAAAACTGGAAAATCTGACCTTTGATGACCTCTGGTGACCTCAATATTGATCTGAGCCCAAAAATGACCGAAATAGTTTCAAAATGATTTTCGACGAGCTTTCGAACGTTTTTCTTTTCTTCGTTTTTGTCTATGTCCCATAGGAACCGAGTTCGGGGGGGACCCCCCCCCCCCTCCCCCTCCAGTGCGTGTAATTATAAGAGGCCCTCCCTGGCGCGTGTTAAGCGGACTGGTCAAAGGGAAAAGGAAACATACTTCTATTGATGATTGATGATACAAGACCAGCATGTTATGCATGTCATTTTGCCCCACAACATTCTTGGCAAATATGAAATACTTGAACACAAAACATTTCAACATCCTTGAATCAACATACTTAATGCCTGAAATAGGTGAATTGATAACCTAAAGTCCGACGTTGGCAGCTCTTACCATATAGTCCTGCAGCTCCTGTTCCTTGGCATTCAATCTCATGACCATCAGGTCTTCTTTTCTCTGGCCATCATGAAGAGATGTCTGCAGTTTGGATTCCAGTTCCTTGACTGTGAACAGACACATTATCTGGCAGTTACTTTTTGCTCTTGATTACAAGGGAAACAAAGCAAAATATTTTAAGAAATTGGGATAAATTAAAACAAGCAGTGTTACATTAGTTAAATGAACTTGGTTTCTTTGTACTCATACTTCTGCTCGAGAGGTCCTGAATGTTTGACTGGGCCCAAATAACCCAAAGGCAAATAAGATAATATATAAAGTTTCAACTTGGACCAATTAAGTCTTGAAATTGTTGTCAATGTATAATTATCTCACATATCATCTCACATCACATCTCACATCTCATCTCACATCTCACATCTCACATCTCACATCTCACATCTCACATCTCACATCTCATATCTCATCTCATATCTCATCTCATCTCATCTCATATCTCATATCTCATATCTCATATCTCATATCTCATATCTCATATCTCATATCTCATATCTCATATCTCATATCTCATATCTCATCTCACATCTCACATCTCACATCTCACATCTCACATCTCTCATCTCTCATCTCACATCTCATCTCACATCTCATCTTAGATCTCACCTCACATCTCATCTCACATCACATATCACATCACATCTCACATCACATCTCACATCACATCTCACATCACATCTTACATCACATCTCACATCTCATCTCATCTCACATCTCATCTCACATCTCATCTCACATTTCACAGCTCATCTCGCTGCAGTGTCCCAAGATTCCATTTTTGCTTGGGTGTCAGAGTGGAAAATTCGAGCCCAAAAAATACCATGAGAGTGGACAACTATGTAGACAATGGTACAATATTGATTTCTGTTTAAAATATGAAAATCAGTAGTTTTCTTTGAAATAATGTATTTTTAGTTTATATTTATGTCTATTTGTCAGAATCAATATCACAATTTATCATTTGGGAGTGGAAAATTCACACCTAAAATGGGGAGCGGAGTGGAAAATTGTTCATATTTAGGTGTCATTTCCCACCCAAATCGACAAATTTTGGGACACTGCATCTCACATCTCATCTCACATCTCATCTCACATCTCATATCACATCTCTCAGCCTTGCATCAGTCACACAATGTGGTTGAGGAACAGTCTGGGAGCCATCAAACACATACGTTAGAGAAAATTCACCATTACAATACCTATTTCGACCATACCAAATGTTAAGCACTTATCTCATAGTAAATAAGAAAGTCATAATATACAATTACCTTCAGACATATGTTTTTGCTCCAGTGAGCTGATGTATTTTTCTTGCCTCATCCATATCTTCACCAGAGCCTCCTTATTGATGGCTATGAGTTCTTCCTCAGAGATCACAACACGCTTGATGTCATTTCCCTCATCTCCCATATTCATAAGCATGACAAGGTGATACCACCTGAAAAGAAACAAGCAGCAGCTCACTCATACGGCCAGAGTAACATGGGCGAGGGGAGAAAGGCGAGTTTTGGGCAGTTTTACTATTTTTCAATTGAAAAGACATGCATTGCATGTTGTATGAAAGATAGACAATTGTTTTATATTGGCTTAACCTAATTGCCTGCCCACCAGTCACTATCACTTTCACAATTTTGAGCTGGCACAGTATTTGTGCAGTGTAAGCAGCTTGCACCTTCAGTTCAATAGTTATCAAAATGAGCATTGATGCAAGCCTACTTTCCAGAAGTCTTGCAAATTACAATGTGTTGTGTTATATATGACAGTATTCCCTGCAGCTCTTGAACTGAAATGATGTCAAAGAAATTTGAACATTCAACTGACAACTCAGTCAACTGTCAGTTGTCACTGCTTAATTTGAACTGTGTTAAAATTACTGTCAACTCAGCACCATGTCAGACGACAATATTATTATTGTTTATCACTACACCACACCACTATTGATACAACACTTTCATTATGCCAATGTGAGCAAGGACAATAATATTCATGCTGCTTAGTGTGCTTTCACAAACAAGTAGATCCATTACTCATTTAGCATACAGCAAGTGGAATGCCTGTTGAAAGCAATAATTACCCAGGGCCTTGTGATGAATATTAAAGGGGCATGTCTAGTCAAATACTGAAAATTTGTTTACCACCCAGCCGATCTTATTTGTTCCTTGTTCATCATCACTCATTCCTCTGTAGCTGGATGCAGTGGCTCATAATGTTAGACCCTTGTCAGACTGTTCACTGTAGTGGGCAGAGCCGGCAGTGAGAAACTTATGACCCAATGTGTCATACAAAAGAGAAACTTGTGGATTTCTCCAAGGATATCAATAAATTGCCCAAACAAAAGTCATATTTTCAGCTCAAGATACCTATTACTGCCAAACTTCAAGACATATGTCAAGGTGGGATACTGTTTTTAACATTTGAAACAAAATTGAGCTTGTAGATAACAATTATTATTAAGCATAATATCCTGCCACTTTATTTCGTTTAGGCATACTGAAAGCATGCACACATGGGTTGTTTGGTGAAACTGTGGCAACTCAAACTCAGGACCTATTTGCTGGTATATATTTTGTACTCTTTTGAAATTTTGTACTCTTTGAAAAGGGGGAAATAAACATAATCAAATCAAATATTATTAATAATCATATTTTATTTGATTCAGTCAACTGGAACAAGCTCTGGAGACCTCAATCCCTCAATCAGAATACAAAAGAGTACAAAATGTACTCTTTTGGATGGTGGACCAGCAAACAGCTACAAAATATTTGCAGATGATTTAAAGTTGTACTCATATGTAAACTCAAATCCTCTTTGTCAATACCCGGCTGCTGCACCATCTATACAGAATGATATAGATATGCTTCATCACACATCTAAATCATGGGGTTCAAAGCTAAATAGAAAGAAGTGTGCTGTGCTGCGTTTCTCGAGAAACTTTAAAGACCAAGAGTCACCACTCTACTGTCTAGATGTCAGTCCTCTTCCTGTCTGTCTGTCTCATAATGACCTGGGAGTGTTAGTAGATGTTAAACTTAAATTTCTTGAACATATTGTGTTGGTGGCTCACAAGGCATCTGGGTTGTGTCAAAGCTTCTTAAAATCAACTGTCTGTCGCACACCAAACTTCATGATGTTTCTCTTCATAACTCATGTCAGACCACTGATTGAATATGCATCATGTGTGTGGAACACTGGCTATAGAGGGGATTTGCAGAAATTGGAGCGAGCTCAAAGATGGTGGACTAAAAAGATTGACAACCTCCATGACTTGTTGTATGCAGAGAGGCTGGGTGAATTATAGCTATATTCAGTGCAGGGAAGGCTCCTTTGAGCAGATCTCATTCAATATTGGGAAATATTCAATGGCATAAGCTGCCCTGAGCCAGAGAGCTTCTTCACTCAGCCTCCCTGCTGTGGCACCCGGGGACACCGCTTCAAGATTCATGTGCCACACATCGTTCTGGATGTATGCAAGTGATCCTTCTCAAACCGATGTGTACATATTTGTAACAACCTCCCAGAGTGTATTGTAACTGCATCCAACTTAGGTACCTTCAAAAAGGGCTTGGCAAATGTGATTAAGGAGGATCTGTATTGATGTCTGATGATCGCACAAACAACAACTGTTATTAGAAACAACTGTTATTAGAAACAACTGTTATTAGAAACAACTGTTATTAGAAACAACTGTTATTAGAAACAACTGTTATTAGAAACAACTGTTATTAGAAACAACTGTTATCAGAAACTTTTCTCCAGACACTAAGTCATACTAGTAAGTGTTGTTACATGAGGACACTCTAAATCCAGTTGTCTTATCAAATCAGCAACCACTCTGCAATGCTACTTGTTCAACTGGCATGTCCTATGATCCTGGGTTCCCCTTGTGCCTGCTGTCACATCCTTAAGGCTGTCAGGCACAGTCAAACCCTACCAGGTGAGAGAACGAGGTGAGAGAACAGCAACTTTGCCAACCATGCGTTCCTGCCACGTTTTGCAGACTGGGCTATTTGCAAATAGCCCAGTCCATATTTGTCCCGCTTTAGACAAGCTAAGTAGCTGTTGGATAGCTCTGTTGTTTTGTGTATTTTTTGAGGAACCACATTATATTTAGATATAAGGATTAGATATTTAGTTTTGTGGATCGTTTAGGTATTATTTTTAAGCATTCATAGTTAGCTGTTACCTCTTACTTGCTTTTTAAAGGACTTTTCATTCTAGCTTGTGTGCGCCAAAATTGTCTTAGTCTTATTTTTGTGTTATTAGTTGCAGGGTTGGATAAGTAGATATTTTTAGAAAATTAGGGATAATTAAGGTGTATTTAGTATTCAGTTTATTTAAGGATTAGATATTTAGTCTAGTATTAGGTGCACTCATAGCTGATTTGTGTCACTAGCTTTACTTAGATCTAGTTAAGGTTTAGAAGAAGAAAAAAAAAACAAAAAAAGAAAAAAAGTTAAGTTGAGTCAGTAAAGTATTGAAAAGTGCATAGTACCTAAGGTATATACCTAAGTTACTAGTGTATTCAAATGAGCATGACTAGGATGCAGGCGAAGGTAGCAGAGCTAGAGGCCCTCCAGGCTAGGGTAGCAGAGCTTGAGGCGCAGTTAAGTAAGTGTAGGTGTAGAGATAAGCCGCAGGAGGGTGTAGCTCCTGACCAAGGAACGTATGCGCAGATTGTGGTTAGGGGGTCAGAAAAGGAGCCTACAGGATCAGGGACCAGTGGTAGTTCTGATAGGGGCATAAGGGAGGAGGATAAGGCAAAGGTGGATAGTGCGGCTGGGGTTTGGAAGTGTGTTGGAGGGTCACGTTTCTGGAGACTCAACATTGTGGAAAGTAATGCTAGGGCCACAGACAGTAAGGATGAGGAGGGGTGCTGGGTAATGGAGGGTGGTAGCAGAATCTGGAGGAGGAAGAGGGAAGGGGATCAGGAGGGATGGACAAAAGTTCAGGGTAGAGTCAGGCAGTACAGCCCCAGAGAACATCCACAGGTTACAATAGCAAATAGGTTCAGTGCGTTAGAGTCAGCAGCTGAAAGTGACAGGGAAGAGATTCAGCATTTAGTGGTTGGGGACTCAAGGGTAAGGCCCTTAAGGCGAACATTCTGTGGGAAGAGGGACAGATGTATAGTCAAACCAGGGGCAAGAGTAGTTGATATGGGCCCTGTCATTGAGGCAGAACTTGGTAGGAGTAGCCCGGAGACAGTTATACTACAGGTGGGGGTGAACGACATAGGACCTAGGCAGAGTGTGAGTATAGTAGCGGAGTACCGGAGCCTGCTGCAGAGGTTGAAGGAGTCCAGGAAACCAGTCATTGTGACTGGCATCCTCCCTCGCTGTGGAGCCAGTGAGGAGTGGTACTCGAGAGCTCTGTCTGTGAACAGCTCAGTTCAGAACTTATGTTCAGCTATGGGGCTTAGTTATGTAGACTTATGGGATCAGTTCTATGAGTGGCGTAGGTACTATATGAAGGATGGGCTTCACTTATCAGATGAGGGGGCAAGGGCTTTGGGAGATGCCTACAGAAGTGTCATTCAGGGAAACTAGGTAGGAGGGGGGGGGGGGGGGGTTCAGGGACGCTAGTACTAGGGCATCAGGAAGTAAGCATTGGTAGAAGTTCATGTCAGAATAGGACAGTAGATCATAATTCCCTCAGAATTAGTAGAGTCAGCTCAAAGTATAAGATCACATGTGTGTTGCTGAATGCCCAAAGTATTAGGTCTAAATTTGATGAGTTTGAGTGTTATGTTGCCCTTGAAAAGCCTGATATCATTTGTGTAACCGAGACATGGGTTAGTGAGGGGTATAATAGGGATAGGCTACAGGATTTCGAGTTACAAGGGTATAACATGTTCTCATACTGCAGAGAATCACGGCAGGGGGGCGGAGTGTTTGTATATGTAAATAGCTTGTACTGCACTACTAGAGTTGATAATTCTAGTAAAGTAAAAGAAGTAGAATCAATCTGGCTTGACATTAAAATTGGTACAGGAAACAGAAGAAGGTTGAGGATAGGTGCATTTTACAGACCAGGGAATCTTCCAAGGAACTCCCAAGCTGAAACAGACCAAGATATTTGTGAGGAAATACTTAGGAACTTTCAGGCTCAGTGTCTTATTATGGGAGATTTTAACTTAAGAGGATACGAAAGTATAGCAGAGGAAACAAATGAGTGTAGGTTGTATAGGCAAATCTTTGAAGAGGAGCTTTTCATGCATCAGTTTGTAACAGAGCCAACCAGACATTGCTCCATTCTAGACCTTGTATTCTCAGACAACAGTGATCTAGTTAGTGACATAAGTATTTGTGCAGGTCTAGGAACCAGTGATCACAATATGGTTAAATTCAATATCTCATCAGAAATGAGGCCCAAAGATAACCTTATTATGGTTCCAAACTTCAGCCGGGCTGATTTTGATGGTATTAGAAATGACCTCGCACAGATAAAATGGAACGTTGAGTTGGCAGGTTTAGATGCATGTGAGGCCTGGAATGTTTTCAAAGCTAGATTAAGCCAAATTCAGAATCGGCATATACCCCTCAGGCACAAACGTAACAGAACCAAGGGCAAACCAGTTTGGCTTACCCCAGAAGTAAGGAGTGCTATACAAGCTAAAAGAAGTGCATTTGGCATTTTGAAGGGATCTTCACTAGATATAAATCAGAAGGCCTACCAGAATGCAAGAAATTCAGTTAAGAAAAAGGTCAGAGCAGCTAAAAGGGCAAAGGAACTTGATTTAGCTAGACATTGCAATGCAGATAGTAAGAAGTTCTTCAGTTTTATAAGTTCAGTACAGTTTCCAAAAATATAGGTCCATTTAAGGTAGATGATGTGTTAGTTAGCAAGGACAGTGAAATGGTTGAAGTACTTAATGATCAGTTTCAATCTGTCTTTACTATCGAGGACCATCTTTACTATCGAGGACCAGAGTAGTATTGCAGCACTTCAGCCTGAGCTAGAGACAGAGGAGACTATAGGAGAGCTAGGTGGCATAAGTAGTGAACTTGTTCTAGAATATCTAAAGAAAGTAAGGCCTAACAAGGCAGAAGGACCTGATGAAATCCATGCTAGACTTTTAAGAGAATCTGAAAGGGAGTTGTCGGTTCCATTAGCCATAATATTTTCTAAATCACTCGCAGATAGTAAAATTCCACTTGATTGGAAAAGAGCAAATGTTGTTCCTATTCATAAAAAGGGAGATAGAAGTAAAGAGGAAAACTATAGACCGGTTAGTCTGACCTCATTAGTCTGCAAGGTGCTTGAATCAATCATCAAAGATAAGATTGTTGAATTCTTGGAGCAAAATGAACTCATCAAGGATACACAGCATGGCTTTAGGAAGGGCCGTTCTTGTTTAACTAATCTTCTGGAGTTTTTGGATGTTGCAACAGATAGCTTTGATCAGGGTAAACAGCTAGATGTAGCTTTTCTTGATTTCAGTAAAGCATTTGACAAAGTCCCCCATACAAGACTGGGGTTGCAACTTAAAATTCATGGGATCAGGGGCAAGATTCTGGATTGGATAGAAACGTGGCTTTCAGGACGCCAGCAAAGGGTTATATTGAATGGGTGCCAATCACAATGGAAGGAGGTTCTCAGTGGGGTTCCACAGGGCTCAGTCCTGGGCCCATTGCTTTTTATAATATTTGTGAATGCAATTGAGAACAGTATAGACAGCAAAGTCTTGAAATTTGCAGACGATCTAAAAGTTGTCAGGATTATTAGAGGAAAACATGATCAGGATGTTTTTCAATCAGATCTGGACAAGCTAGTTGAGTGGTCTGAAGCATGGCAGATGAAATTCAATTTGAGTAAATGTAAGATTATGCACGCTGGACGGGTTAGCAGTAAACATAGGTATGAAATGGGTGGGCAGAAAATGGAGCAGATTGAAAAGGAAAGAGATTTAGGTGTCGTGGTAAACAATAAACTATCAGCATCAGACCAGGTTGTAGAAGCTAGGAAAAAGGCACTTAGAATGCTAGGGGCCATTAACAGAAATGTTTCCTACAAGAGTGAAAAGGTAATAACAAAACTGTATTGTGCATACGTTAGACCACATTTGGAGTATTGTGTACAAGCCTGGTCTCCAACATATGAGAAAGATTGCTGGTTGTTAGAAAGAGTTCAAAAAAGGGCAACAAAAATGGTTAATTGTCTTGGTAGTTTACCTTATGAAGATAGATTAAAGAAATTGGGTATGTTTTCACTTAGATATAGAAGGCTAAGAGGAGATCTAATTGAAGTCTTCAAATTTGTAAATAGTCAGCATTCTGGATATTTAAAGGGTATGTTTGAGTTCAATAGGGAAAATCGAGGTAGAGGTCATCAGCATAAACTCATTATGAAACAAAGTAGGACTAGGCTACGACAGTCATTTTTCAGTAGAAGGGTTGTAGGACATTGGAATATGCTACCAGGGGATGTCGCTGATGCAGTGACACTTGCTTCCTTCAAAATTAGATTAGATAAAAACTTTACAGAGAAGGGATTAGTTCATAAATACTTGTGGGATTAGCTTTCTTTTATGCAGGTAGAGTAAGGTGATTTGAAGGGGCGAAACTGGTGGAGGGGGGGGGGTGGGGGTGCAACCTCGGATGGGCCCAAGAGGCTCTTTGTTGCACTTTTCTTTTATGTCTTTGTCTTTAAATGATGGTCAGATGACATCAGTGAGCGGGACAGACAGTGTCCAGGTATGTCAGGCACATCAAACTTTTGCTTCTAAATTCTGCTGGCTACCAGGAATTGCATGATCGGATGGTAGGGGTCAGAGCCTGTGCAACCAGCTCTGCTTAGCACAGCTCCTCTCCTAGGAAATCCATCCATTCAAAAGGTTCCGACTAAATTTATATAACAAAAATGTGTATATAGGGTAAATAACCATAATTACAGAATGTCAAAACACCAGACTTTGCATACCTACTAATGGTGATGTAGATGACACTGATTCACAAAAGAATGCCAATAGCATGAACAGTATGGGAGTTTTGACGATTCCGCACCACAGTGGTTTACCCTAATTACACAATTTGTACCATTTGATCACAGTGACACCAGCCCCACTGTTACCAAAAAATCTGCACCTTCTGGCCAATATCCTGATATTTATATAAATGTTTAACTTCTGATTTCACAGTAAAGTATTACTGTGACAAAGTGTTTTACTTGCTTAATATTCTTAGCATCTTCTTCTTTTTTTAGCTAGAAGAGCAAACTTAAAGTGCAGTTGGCATTATTTTATGGCTGGAGATTTTCTTCTGTCATAAAAATGGTTGCTCCCTTGAAAAGAATGAAAGCTGAAACAAGGCAGTTATTTAAAACTACTACTGATCCTCCTCCAATGAGCACAACTAAGTGGGCACAACACAATGCACTAGGTATTTTCAGTAAGTGACATATACAGGCACTAACCTTCTTGACCGAACACCAATGATTATCAATGGGCCCAGTCGGTCTCCTATTAACTTTTAGTTAAAGTTCTTGAGGCAGACTCCCTGCTGGGTTTTCTTTCACAATTTGAATACAATATGAATCAGAACGTCTCCAATTTCACCATTTTTCCGATCCACATTGAATTTTCACTAAATCACACAGAATCACCAGTCGCCTCTCGCACACCCCATCTACACACTATACATTTCGCACCACAATTGTATTTTTACAAATGTCGGACGTGATGCAAGATATGGATTAGTTTTCTAGTCTGCTGGAATACTTCGAAAATGCTCTGTAATATATCTTAAAATAAGTATTTTACATGAGTATTTTAATCATAAAAGAAATTAAACAGACGTTCTGATTGTTTTTGTGAAGATGTTTTGTGTTTTGTCATGATTTGTTGTTGAAATAGGCTTACTTTATTCTGAGTTATACTGGATGGAAAATATCATACTAGCAATATAGTTATAGCTCTAGTAGGGCTACTGACATCGCTTCCTACTAAAGGTGTAAGTTGTATTGCACAAAACGCACTAATGGTCAACTCATTTAAAATATTCATCGACAATGTCATGATATACAATATACATCAACGTAAATGAAGTAAGTCTCATCGTTATTTGGTATGAATAAAGGCTAGATGGTCTTTGATTACCTTCAGCAAAACTTAAGATCAAGATTTAATTCGAGCGGGTACTGTCACTGGCGGATCCAGAACGGTGGTTCGGGGGGGGGGGGACGGGTGGTTTGGGGGGAAAATTCCAAAAATTATCACACAATTCTGAAAACCAGTGGCGGATCCAGGGGAGGCTGAGGCAGAGCCAGTCATCTCTTTTATGCTAATAAAAACACCTCACGTGTGGCATATTTCCGGTAAAGTAAGCAAATTTGTTAAGAAAATCAACTTGTTTTGTTCCAACGACAGCAGCAGTTACCTAGTTTTCCCATACAATTATATATTCTTCATGAATTTTCATGCCAAAAAAAATTAATACGCCACCACCAAATTCTCAACGCTAAAGGCCAGAGAAAAGAAAACCACAAAAACACAACACCTCAACGAACAATGTGTACTGTGTAGTAATACAAAGTCCCGTCAGTTTTGAATTGCATATTAATTTGGTGATCCAGTGTAGGACTTGCAGATAATTCAAAACTCTAAAATTGATCTTCAGATAAAAGTGGTGGACAGTAGTGCCGATCAAGTACTCGTTATCTGATACTAGTCTCGAAAAACGCCCAAGTTTTAAAGGAAATAGTTCACCTTCGGAATTTTTTCAGAACACGACTTTATTATATTTTTTAATACAGTTTCTTTTTTTCTTTTTAAAAATGGTTCTACATCCCGCCAATTCAGGACAGAAGGTTGTAAATTATTGATTGTATGGTGTGCGTTATTGGTCTGCGCATGCTCCATGGCAGTGCTGGCACTTTCAGACGGTACGGTACATCACATATACGCCGTATTCCTTCGCCAAAAAAGTCAAATATCTTCGGCTGGAGAGTCTTTTCAGCCAATAAAAGTTCCAGATAAGGATTTCTCAACACGGGCTACAAAACTGCTATTTCAGTTCAAAACCCATGTTGAAGGTGAACTATTTCCTTTAACGCTGATAATTTCTGAAATAATGGACTAAATGAGCATTGAGGTCCCTGTTATATGTTTAAAGCTCATACAACTGCAAAAGAGTGCATTTACTTTCAGGACGGAAACCCGTATAATCCCTTTAAAGGAAATATTTCACCTTCAACATGGGATTTTTAACTGAAATAGCAGTTTTGTAGCCCGTGTTGAGAAATCATTATCTGCAACTTTTCTTGGCTGAAAAGACTCTCCAGCCGAAGATATTTGACTTTTTGGCGAAGGAATGCGGCGCATATATGATATACCGTACCGTCTGAGAGTGCCAGCACTGGTCTGAGCATGCGCAGACCAATAACGCACACCATAACATTAATAATTTACGACCTTCTGTCCTGAATTGGCGCGATGTAGGACCATTTTTGAAAAGAAAAAAAGAAACTGTATAAAAAATATAATAAAATCGTGTTCGGAAAAATTTCCGAAGGTGAACTATTTCCTTTAACATTACGATTGAATTGAAAGCGCCCTAAATTTTCGTTTGACACTAACTAACTTTATAATAAAAATTAGCGCAGGGCCTGAAACATCCATTCAGTGGCGGATCTACGATTGGGCAAAATGGGCAATTGCCCCCCCCCCCCAAACGAAAAATCGGTAGGCAAACGTAAATAGACCTCAAGTCATTTAGCACATGTGTATTCAATGCCAATGATCACACCATTCTGAAATACAAAGGAAAGGTAAGGAGAACAGAAGGACATTAGGATAGAAGCAATGACGACACAGGTCTGGAGTACTCTATCCCCTCCCGAGACTTTGAAGTCTCAAAGTATGATACAACATAACATCAGTCTGATACAGTCAAACTATGAGAACATAACATAAACAGACTGGGTGTAGCTGCTACCACGAGCAACCGTGAATGGCTTCATTCAAAGCGCAACGCGTATATACATTACACAAGCAACTGAGCCATGGCCAACTGAGCGGCGACAAACACCACGATGCAGATAACACACCTGAGAGACCAATATACAATCAAGTGAGCGCATAGTTCTCCGCTAGGAAAGGTGGCAGGCGAGTTTGCCGAGAAGGGCGGCGGGGTGTAGTGGGATCATGCTCTGACTGAGCGGTGTGCGTGGGATGGGGTACGGCCGGCGGGGGATTCGCAGCACACCGTGTGTCAGGTGGTGGACTCTGGGGAGCGACGGGCAGTGTACCGGGTGCTGCAGGTGCAGGGGCGGCGGTCAAGGTCGATGGTGTCGGTGCATGCAATCGAGCATCAGATGGGCTCGGCCGTGGGCTGTCGGGTGTGAGGCGGACCGGAGCTGGCGGGCGTGGCGGGTTGACAGCTGGTCGAGCGGCTGAGGGGTGAGCATTCCGGGCATCGGACATCAGTGGCCGCCCTGGGAGATTGAGCAGCGGAGGGGTCGGGGGGCGAGGCATGAATGGAAGGTATTTCCGTAGGTGGCGACGGTTGCGGATGGTCACGCGACCCGAGCCGTCGACACGGATGACATACTGGTCGAATTGACGCACCTCGATCACGATACCCGTCTTGTCCCACTTGGTCGGATGCGGGCCCACCAGGTTCTGGAGGCGGACGCAGTCGCCGATCGCGAGGGGTGGCAGGATCTGCGTGTGTTCAGATAGGCGTTCGTGTGTACGCATATGCCGGTTCCGTAGAGCCTCCTCGCGGTTGGCCAGTGTCTCCCGCCAAGTGCTATGAGGCCGATACCTCCCTGGGTGTATGGGGATGAAGTCGCGGATCGGACGGCCAAAGAGCACTTGTGCTGGGGAGAGGCGGGTGTCACGATCCGGGGTGTTGCGATACTGTAACATGGCGCGCTGAAAGTGGTCCGTGTTCAGGCCACCAGTGGCGAGCGTGTTGTCGCAGAGAAGGCGCTTCACAGTTTTCACCGCGACTTCTGCCCGACAGTTCCCATGGGGGAATGCGACAGATGACAGGCGGTGTCCAACGCCCCAGTGGCGGAGGAATGTCTCGGACGCTGTGGCGGTGAATTCTGGTCCACCGTCGGAGGTGAGTTCCTCGCTGATCCCGTAGGTGACGAAGGTCCTGCGCAGGGCAGAGACCAGACCGCTCGACCCGTTGGAGGATTCCTCGACGATGGGCCAGTTGCTGTAACGGTCGACGACAACCAGGTAGTGACGTCCGCAGTGCGAGAAGTAATCAGCGCAGATGCTCTGGAAGGGATATGCCGGCAGAATGGGTGGCGTAGGAGGGGCGCTCGGCTGGGATGGCGCGTTGCGGTTGCATGTGTCGCATCGGGATCGGGTGTCCGATATGGCTTGCGACATGCCGGGCCAGAAGAAGGAACTGGCGGCTCGAGAGTCCATCATCGACACGCCTTGATGGGCTGCATGGAGTGCCTGAAGGACACGATGACGAAGGGCAGGAGGGATCACCACTCGGTCTTTGTAGAGAACGACGCCGTCGTATTCGCTGAGATGGTCGCGGTATCTGTGGTACGGTCGGATCGCGACTGGTACGTCAGTCGGCGCCTCTGGAAAGCCGTTGTTGATGGAATCGATGAGCCGGAGCATCTCAGGATCGCTGGTGGTTGTCGTGCGTACGTCGTCCCAGGTTATTGACCTGATGAGATCAGTGGTGGCCGAGGCACTCAATGGCGTGCATGATGAGGTGTCGATTGTCTCGTGCGTCCGGACGTTGGCGAGAGCGTCGAGGATCGGCCAGGCGCGAGGGGTGTCCCGCAGGTTCGGAGGAGCCGACGTGGTGTCAACTGATGCGTCATCAGGGAGGTCAGGTGCTTCGGGTGCCCCAACCGGGTGACGAGAGACGGCGTCAGCTGCGTTGTTCCGAATGCCAGGGACATGAACAACACGGAACCTGAAGCGAAGGCTCTTCTCCTTTAGGTTCCGAAGCCGCGGGTTCGGGATCTCTTCCAGGGAGCGGTCACCGAGGACCTTCAGCAGAGGTCGATGGTCCACAGCCACGAGCAGGTCAGAGCAGCCAAGAGTGAAATGACGAGTCTTGTGAAGGGCGTCCACGACGGCCAGTGCCTCGCCTTCGATTGGTGCGTAACGGGATTCGGCGCCGTGGGTGAAGCGGCTCCCAACCAACACGGCACGCCAGCCAGAGTGGCAGCAGAATGGCCGAGTTCCGGCGCACTGGCAGTGCTTCTGTAGGAGCCAGTAGCCGAGTCCTTCCTTCGACCAGTCGGTGGCCAGGCATGTGGGGCGAGTCTTGTCAAAGATTTCAACACCGTCCTTGATTTGGGCGATGATGACTTTTTTCGACTGCTGGAAGAGGATGTCCAGCTGGTCGGTCCACGCGAAGGACTGGCCCGGTTTGAGCAGGTCACGGTACGGTCGCATTTGATCGGCTGATGCGAACGCGTACGACACCTGATTGAGTAGGCCCAGCCAGCTGCGGACGTCGGTCAGGTTCCGAGGAGTAGGGAAGCCCTCGATCGCCTGCAGCATCCGCGGACACGGTCGCACAGTCGTCGGTGTGATTTCGAATCCAGCGAACTCCGCGACGTCATTCGCGAAGCGGAATTTGGACGGGTTCTGCGTGATGCCATGTCGGCCGCAGCGGTCCAGCCATTCGACAGCTTGGTGAAATGACTCCTCAATGTTGTCTGCCCATAGAACGGTGTCGTCGACGCACTTGGTTTTGCGCGGGATGTCGGCGACGAGAGCGTCGAACCGTCGGCTGTACCCGTCTCCTGAAGCCGTGTAGCCTTGAGGGGCGACGCAGTACCGGTAGCGACCCCACGGCGTTATGAACGTAGTGAGGTGGCGGTCGTCGGGGTGGAGAGGCACGGCATGGTAACCATTCCATGCGTCGCACACGGTTTTCTTCGTCTCCCGTGGGACTGCCCGGGCTTGATGGAACGGCGACTGAGTGTGGTGGGTTTCGCGGGTGGCGTGGAGGTTCAGATCCTGGAGGTCAACCGTCCGTCGGGGCTTACCGTTCTTTTTGGGGTTGATCACCATCCGGTGACACCAAGTCACGGGTGTACCGATAGGGACTTCCTCGACGACTCCTAGGCGACAATCTTGGTCCAAGCCGGCCTTGACATCGTCCTGCCAGTGGATGGGGACAGGGATGGGTGTGTGATGAGCTACGGGTGTGGCTTCAGGATCTACCATCAGACGGAGAGGCGGACCTTCCATCGCGGGTAGGGTCTGATGTGTGCACACATTGAACGTGCTGGATGCGTAGTAGTCGAGGAGCCAGGCCTCTAGCTTAGCCCGATTTTCCTCAGTGGGAGGGTACGGTGGCGCAGTTGGGCGCGGTGGGGGGAGCTGACGTCGTGGGCAGTCACACTCGGCTGTGATGCAGGATACTGGTGCAGCAGTGTCACTTGACGTGCTCATGGGTGCCGCGATGGGTGCTGCCTTGGACTGAGAGTGTGTACCAATCTTCGGGAAGTCGGGTGGGATGATGCCGAGTGCTTCGCAGGCTCCGCGAGAGAGGAATAATTTGTCGGTGGCATCAGTGAAGTACACCACTTGTCTTGTCTCCAGGCCCCCGGGTCCCCGGGTGTTTGAGACGCGGAGAGGGAGGGCGCCAATGATGTGGATGGGATCGTTGTTGACCGCAGCCATTTTCAGCTGAACTTGAGTGAGGTGGCGTTTGTCGAGCCCCAGGTGTCGCAGGAACGAGGTGCCTGCGAGGCAGGACTGACAGCCTGTGTCCGCGACGGCGTATACCAGTGGGGACGTGGTGGGTCGACGTAGGACGGTGTCGAGACCCAGGGCCCTGGAGTCACACGGAAGATGTGAGACGAATACAGGGACAGTAGGTTGTGGCGCAGAGGGCCCCCTTTCCCAGGTGTCACGAAGAGAGTCATACAGATGGTGTTCCATCAAAAGCTGCCCGTGAGGTGCGGGGAGCGGGCCGTCAGACTGCTTACTGACACTGCACAGAGTGTCAAACACTGTGGAAGCACTCGGTTCTGCGATCTCGGTTTGGGCTGGTGGGTCAGACTCAGTCGAGCGTTGGGACCATGCCACCGCGACACTTTGAGAAGTGGCAGGCAGCCGCGGTTTGCTCGATCTGCACACACGTTCGTGATGGTTCATCTTGCCACACTTACCACACTGGTGCCCATACGCACTGCATTTAGACACCCGGCTGGCTCTGTCCAAAGGATGGTCCCTGGTGCCGCAGAAGCCACAGGGCCGAGAGGTTGATCCTCCACCACCATCAGTGGATCCAGGGGGCTGTCGGACTCGATGGGCGTCACGCTGCTGTCGACGGAAGCTGCTGACAGCGCTGACGTGAGCCGGCACAGCTGAACCTGAAGCAGCGGCTAGGCGCTGAGCAGACTGTTTGCCGCCCTCCCGGGACTCGATGAATCGGAGAGTGTCTTCGAGTGAGGTTGTTCCGTCTTTCTCAGACAGGAGGGAGAGCTTGATTTCGGGGTCATAGACGCCACGGATGAGACCATCTCGGATCATCTCGTCGCTGTAGTCCACGGTTCCCGGTTCGGGGCAGCTGCAGGTGGTTGTATATTGACATGTCAGGGCGATGCCTTTCAGGCGGGCACAAAAGGCACGTACCGGTTCGTCTCTATCCTGTCTGCAGTTGTGCAGCTCTTCACGTGCCACCAGGACGTTTTCAGCACGGACAGCCAGATCTTTGATGCGTTTGAGGACAGTGTCTTCTTCAGCAGTGGAGAGGGCTCCAAACAGACGGGCGAGGTCCCGCCTCAGCTGCTCCTCACAACAGTCAAGCAGTTGATACACAGCCTCAGGTCCTTTGATGTGTGTGGCTGCCTTGTATGTCGTCCAGCGTTGCAAGAAGTAGGACCACTCCTCAGTTGTTCCCCCAGCAGCGATGATAGGACGCTTTATCTTTTCCACCTGGGCAGTGGTACTGGCAGGTGGTGTAGGGTGGGTAGCCCGCTCATGCATCTGGAGCAGGGCTATGAGGGTAGTGCGGTCTTCCTCTTGAATGCTCCATGTGCAGTCAGGATATGGACATCGGATAGGCTCTTGATTGGACATGGTGTGATCATAAATAGACCTCAAGTCATTTAGCACATGTGTATTCAATGCCAATGATCACACCATTCTGAAATACAAAGGAAAGGTAAGGAGAACAGAAGGACATTAGGATAGAAGCAATGACGACACAGGTCTGGAGTACTCTAAAACGTATGTTTTTGCCCCTCCCAAAAAGCCGAAAAATCCCGACTTTAAATTCCCAAACATCTTGAACCGGAGTAAAATGGTAATTTGTATTTAAAAATAGTAATTTTCAGACAATATATACTGAAATGTGTGATGTCTAGAAGCTCTATTGTTGCAGTGAACCATTTTATTTTCACCCATGTTATCTGGGTCGTAAATTCACATTATGAAATTATCAGCTCCGTCCGTCAAACGGTTTTCGAGTTACAGCCGTGGGCAACTTTGTTGTCATGCAAAACTCTAATTTTCAGAGGGCAATATCTCCCATCTAAATCATGCGAGTCATATAAACCTATATATCATCAGAATCGTCAGGAACAATATATTCTTGTTATCAAAATCATGTTTCAAAACTACGAAATTTTGGAATTTGTACATGGGATCTTAGGAATTAGACCTCAGATCACGTGATTTTATAATATGGCCTTTTAAAAATCGGATTTTTTTTTCTTCCCATAATTGACTTAGATACATTGGCCTTCGCTGGTAAGAAAATTTGACATATTTTTTTCCTCTAAATATTGTATTTATATTTTGTTGTGGAAAAATCATTGTCACCATGCAGCACGTCTTCGGTAATAACTTTGCACACAATTCACTGGCGGATCCATGGGGGAGGGGCATCAGGGGCAAATGCCCCTCCCCCTCCCGCAGGAACCTTGGGGGGGGGGGGGCATTCAATACAAGAATCTCCCCGCGCGTTCCCAATTTATCGTAAAATCGTAAAATTGTCTTTGGAGCAGTCAACATCCAGCTATTCACAGTCCAAAACCGGAAAATTCCGCGCCGCTTCGCGGCATGACACGACTTTAGCTTATACAAATTTTCAAATGGGAAAATGAATGCCATTTGGTATCTGGCAGAAGCTCTCCTTGGCGGTAATTGCTGGCACTGTCGGATCCAGGGGGGCCATTAGGGGCAAATGCCCCCACAGGAATCTGAGAGGGGCATTCAATACAAGTATGCCCCCGCGCGTTCCCTACACTGAACGTGAAAAACAATGATCTTAGGAGAAAACTTCATGAAAACGGAAGTTTTTTTCTCTCTCGAGTGATTGAATTTGTAGTTTGTCTGTGTCCCTTTCTTTCAATGATAGACAAAACAGCGCACCTGATGCAATACAAGCAGCCCCGGATTATACGGGTTTCCGCCCTGAAAGGAAATGCACTCTTCTGCAGTTGTATGAACTTTAAACACGTTTAAGACATATACCAGGGACTTCAATCCTCATTTAGTCCATTATTTCAGCAATTATCAGCGTTAAAACGTCGACGTTTTTCGAGACTTGTATCAGATAACGAGTACTTGATCGGCATTACTGTCCACCACTTTTTCATCTTAGAATCTGCATGAAATTCGATGGTGCAGTAATGTGCGCGGCTGAGACAAGATAGTGGTTACGAACTCGGAAGCAAGCTGCCGTACTTTGAGTTGTCAGACACCTTATACGGTATATATCGCCTTGCCTTATACCAAGATTACTAGACCAAACCACGGGGGCGCCAACCTCTGACGTCACGCGCAAATTCCAATCAGCTGTTGTACGGTTAAACTATTTATCGGATTGAGCGCGCCGCCGCAGTAGAGCTGCAAATTTAGTGGACACCCAGGCCACCGAGTGGCGGTATTTAACGACCTGAGTACTATTGTTGATTATAATAGCTAAAGAAGCATTATTCAAACTATGTTGTTAAATTATTTTTTTTTGGCTTGTGCTAGCATTTCTTTCTGTGAAAAAGTCAACAAGTGCAAATAACTTCTTACCAAAATAAATACTATTTATTATATAGTATTTATTTATCTCATGAGTCATGTCATACTCATGAATCATGTCATACTCATGAGTCATGTCATACTCATGAGTCATGTCATACTCATGAGTCATGTCATACCCATGAATCATGTCATACTCATGAGTCATGTCATACTCATGAGTCATGTCATACTCATGAGTCATGTCATACTCATGAGTCATGCCATACTCATGAGTCATGCCATACTCATGAGTCATGTCATACTCATGAGTCATGTCATACTCATGAGTCATGTCATACTCATGAGTCATGTCATACTCATGAGTCATGCTCATGAGTATGCACGCACGGATTATATGAAACCGTCCTTGCTTTCGAGTCTATAGTCTCTATTCATATTTAGTCCCTTTTACCTTTTACGAAATTATTTTGATACTTTCGTTGCAATACATATCAAAGCAGGAATGCCACAGTGGAATGTCCAGCCACTGTACCTACCATTTTGTTTAAGTTTGACATCTGAATGGGCCCGTATTACTGCGACGAAAGTCCTATTCCACCCGCAGTCTCCGAACAGTCTTCATAATTAGATTACACCTTTTGCAATATTCTCATTTCTCTCCAAGCACATACTTTAGTTTGGCCTTCGCTGATGCAACCAGTTAGCGTGTCACTTCCCGGTTAGAAAGGTCCTGCTTTTCCTGCAGAAGTTTCTACCGTCTGGGAATGGTGCAAAGAATCCAGATAATTTCGCCGTTGCCGTATATTTCCATCATGCGTCGGCGAGAGGTCATCGACATCATATTTTGTTTTGCCAAAGATACGCACGCCAGTAAAGAAAAGGGACATTAAATAACCAGCATAGGAAGTAGGAACATAATCAGAACATACTATCTTATACTGGCATATGGTAACAGTAACATGCCTACTACATATCAAGCATTTACATGCCGCATCATCGCCTATTTCAACTATTTGTCACCTATTTAATTTGCCACCTATCCTAATAATCACTTATATCCTAATAAAACATACGCATATGCGCATACCCACACAAATGACGCAAACGAATATCAACCAAACGAAACGAAACGAATGACCGATATCGGTGATAAGTCGCCGCTATTCAGACGTTGGAACCGTGAGTGACAAATACATCAGCAGCTTTTACGAAGCATAAATACACGTGGAAACATCGAGTCGATTGCTACATAACAATACAAGCACATGATGCGTGCCAGCACAAATACAAGCTCAAACATCTCGTCTCCAGCAATGCGCTCACGACAAGTAAAATTCAAGTTTGATAAATCACCGGATATGTCAATCTTTTTCAGACAGCATACCTCACCACTATCTGCAGCACACAATCTATTATTGCGCAAAGACAAACTACATGTCGCATACTACGCTTTGGATTTTTTGGGCACCTCAAATGCTCGGGTTATTGGCGATAGACTGTGTGTCTTGTAGACGACACAATGCTAGTGGCGGTGGCTGCCAGGGCCATCATCACGCTGTCGCTCCGCATGTGCTGCACCGGGCCGCCGCCGCCGCCGCGGCCTGGTGACGGCCGGCCGCGGCCTGGTGACGGCCGGACACCGATGGCGGAACGCGCGATCCCATAAGCACGGTACCAGCATTGGGGCGAGCTTGCGGTGGCGCGCGCTCGCGCAGCTCTGGCCGCCGCACGGTGGACCATCTTGGTATTATCTTGTATCTTGGCATTGGCTTGGTGAGCCTCTTGAGCAGATGGTCGGTCTTGGCATCGGGCTGCTTATTGAACACAACGGCCAGCGCCTTGGCAGCGCGCGCCACCGTCAGCGGGCGCCGCTTCTTCAGCGCCAGCTTGGCGAGCATCACGGTGACGATTTCTTGCTGCGGCACAGTCACGCTGGGCCGGGCGGCGGCCAGCAGCGCCGTCAGCTGCGTGTGCTGCCACGGCGCCGCGTGGGAGAGCGGCACGCCGTGCCACCGCTCAGCCAGCGTGTTCAGCACGTGATCGCCGTCTCCGTTAAGAAAGAAGACGTCCGCTCCACGATGTCAGTCACCGTGGCCAGCACGCGCTCGGGGCGGTGGCCTCCTCGCGGCTGACGCGCACCTGCCGCACCAGTGGCAGGGTGGCGCGCGCCGCCTCCAGCCCGGTCACGCCGGCCGCCACCGCCGCCAGCTGCCGCTCAGCCTAGTTCTCCGGCGACACCGCACCTCTGTTGAGCTGGGTCAGCAGCGGCTGCACCAGAGCCGTCACCACGGCATTGGTGTGCTGGTCGGTGGCGGCCCCGATACAGGTGAGCGCCGCCGCCCGGACCGCGGCGTCCTCAGTCGTGTCCAGAACGGCCAGGTGCTCCGCCAGTGGTCCGCCTCCGCCTCGCCCACCAGCCAGGGGCAGGAGCTGAGCACGGAGAGCGCGGCCGTTTGCAGAGGCCGGTCTCCGCCGGCCACCTCGGCCAGCAGCACGGCAGCCAGCCGCGGCCGCAGCGGCTCCACAGCCGGCGACTCGTCCGCGCCGCCGTCCGCCAGCAGCCGGCCATGCGCGCTCAGCGTCTCCAGCCGCTCGGCGGCCGAGTCTCCGCGCCGGCCTCCAGCTGGCCAAGTAGGGCCGGCACCGCCTCACCCAGCACCAGCTCCCGGCCGCCGGCGCAGAGCACCACCAGCAGCGGCGCCGCGCCGGCCATCAGTCGGTCGCCGCCTCGCTGCGCCGCGTGGTGCAGACACTCGGCCAGCAGGGGGCGCGTCCACTGATCGGCCTGCGCCGGCACAGCCGCCACCAGCTGTAGCGCGCGCGGCTGCACCTCCGGATGTCGCATCTGTCGCGTGACGCCGTGCGAGCTGTCCGGCGGCGGCGTGAAGTTCACCCGGAAGTAGCAGGCCAGCAGCTCGAACAGGTCCTCGGCCAGCGAACGAACATGTCCTCGGCCAGCGAACGAACATGTCCTCGGCCAGCGAACGAACATGTCCTCGGCAGGGTGGCGAGGCAGTTTGGCAGGTGGGTGCCTCACACTGCTGACCGGGCATACATGCGCATGCGCTTGGCGTTGCGCTCATTCACCCGGCACTCCCTCAGGCTGCCTTGCAGCCATTTCAGGCGGATGTGCGTCCGTGTGACGGCGTACTTTCGCACCACCCGAGGGTCGATGCGGGAGTACTCAAACGCCTCCACCTGCTCTAGCCACTGCAGTGACGGCACAGCCAGGCTCCTCGGTTCAGCCGCTCGATCCACCCAGAGCTCTTGGACTAGCTTGACCGGGAGCACACTGGCCGGACACAGTGCCAAGGCTGCTGTCCACGGAGCGACACTTGTACGCCAGGAAGCCAGCAACGTACGCCAGAGCTTCCCGGCCGAACTCCAGACTGGCCGCCACAGGGTGACCAGATGGCGGTCCTTGGTGGGTCTGCGCATCTTGCAGGAGCTGGCTGGACTGCAAGTCGTCGTCCGGATCATCCGTAACCGCCCCCTCGTCCCTGAGGTCCTTCAGGACGCTGGCGCTCAGGTACACAGGATTCTTCTCCTCCATGGCGATAGAGGCGCCGGAGGCCGATGGCTGGCTTCTTGAGCCGGCTGCCACTGCCGGTGACGCGCCCATCAGCAGCAGCCGGATGCGCGTCTTCACCTCCACCGGCGTCGGGTCGGTGTTGGTCTCGGACATGCACCAGATCTGCGAAAACAATGATACAAATCAGAAATATTGTGTCAAGCATGCAAATATTAGGACTCAGCAGTACCGTCTGTATACAACACAGGCATACAATGGAAGGACTGACTGAACTTGAACATGTTCAGTGCTAGCACAAATAATTCAATTAGTGCATCACAATAGTGTGCAAATCATTAAAGTCTGAAATGCAACATTTTGAATAAAAAACATGTCTTGCCAACTATCACTGTCTTCTGTCCCCTGTCGGCTGTCACTGTCCAATTGTTGGATGTTTAATATGCCAGACTTCTACTATGGGGTGCAGAAGATGCTGACACACTTAAAGGGAATGTTTCACCTTTGTATTAGTTTTAAATTGAGATAGCCATTATCTGGAGCTGTTATTGAAATGTCTAAATTACTCAGGTCATTTTCCCCAAAACTTAACAGTTTTTAAGCAATTTAATTTACCATTTGCAAAATGAATCCAGGCTGGTGCAGCCGCTGATTGGCTAACAGACACTTCTTCAGCCAATCAGCAGCGGTATATAATGATGTCATTTGCCCAAATCTAAAAACTTTATTTGTAAACGTTAAGTGACTTTGCGAGTGAAAAAATATCACAATGGTTTTCAGCAGCACTTACTTCATATTTTCTACTACAATCAATGTATATTTGACAACTTTCAGAAAGGTGAACATTCCCTTTAAACACTGAAACACTACTAACATCATGAAGTCACTATGAACGCATAAGAGTTGACACTATGACGCATAAGAGTTGTGGCGCCCTAAAACCCCAATATGCCACCAGTGTTTTGACATAGGGTGAAGATGTCCAAATCTCATTTTTTTTCATGCTATCAGTGTGTGCACATAATACTGATGCACTAAGACACTGATAAAGTATTGGCACTTTAGTGCATTGGTATCTACATTTCAATAGCATGAAACATCTGATGTTTTGATGTGTCCGAGGCTACAGTCGTTAACTATCAATATGATCATCATGATGCTTGGATGTTTCTTTATCACTGCCAGTTTGATATGCTGAGAAAGTACATCAAACATTTGAGTAACTGCTGCTTTTATCATACTGGTTGCAAATTTTATCTCACTGTTTTGTTTTCAAACTTGAACTGGATATGCAAGGAAGTCAATATATTTGCACATGACACCATTGGCTTTGGGAGGCAAATAAGCTTGATGCTTCGAAATTATTTGACTGAATTTCGCTTCATTTAAAAGCCCGTTAAATGATGAGCTCATTGTAGCATTGTTAAAATTTGACAATGTATCGTAAACGCACATTTATATCACAATTACGTACCCGCACACTCAACACACAGCGCGAGGACTCGGGAAGTGGTGATCACTGGCGATGTTTTGCAAACGTGTGCAGTGTTATCAGCGTCAATCAGCTTATTCAGCAACGACAATTCCCGTCGCTGATTGGTCAACTTTCACGGTTCCGGTGTGCGCAGTACTCAAGAAACACGTCACTGCTTGCCAATACAGTAAACTTTGAAATATGACAGCCTAAAAGTCAAATTTTGAAGCGCGCAACAAAAATTTCCAAGATTTTTGTGTCTCAAAATAAAACTATTTGAATTACCTACTTAATGCTTTCATTTACACGACCCGACTATTTATGGTTCTTCAAAACTCAGAGATGCAGCCCAGTATTTGCAAACGAGAGCCTAAGGCTTTCGAGCAAATTTAACTATGCTGCGACAAAACTTATGGATAAACTTTTGTATCATTTAAAAGCTCTTGAAATTTTGATCAAGATGTGAAGTTATCTCGACCCGACTATTTCTAGTTTTTGAAATCACATGGGTTGCAGTTCAAAGAGAGTGTGCTGTTGTGGTGTGTTGTACATTGGAGAACTGATAGTGAATATTTCCCAAATTCAATTTCAGAGACTAATAGGTGTTTTTCAGTCGTCAGTTTCTTGTTATTTCAGATATGCATTCAAAGTTGAGTTCAAACCTTCGGATTTTCTACAACGCTGTCATTTGGAAGATGCCCTACCCTGCATTTTTCTTTTTATAATTAGACAGTTAAATTATAATTGCTTTCTTTTTTGTATATAAGTCTCACATATGAACGTTAATATAAATTAACTCAAATATCCATAGTCTAAATACCTTTTTAGCCTAAACAAAACAGCTGAAAAAAGTGATCGCCATAGGGTCTGTGTTGAAGGCCGGCACTCGGCGCTACCTAGTATTCTATTTACCGTGGACCAAACCTTATACGGCCTTGATCCGACACACGACTGGCGACGTGCGGCGACCTCGGTTCAGCAGCAAATTTGACGTAAAGTAAGGATTTTGCTACTTGAGCTCAAAGGCTGTGTGGAGTAACCCCTCAGTAAACAAACGCCAACGTGCATTATCAGACCCAGGGTAGGTACCTATAACCTAGCTCTGTCGATACTTGCACTAGGATTACTGACTGCCCAAGTTTGCAACGGCTGTATTCGCATAAGCCACAGGTCACAATTCGTTTCTTTCAATTTGATTATCTTCGGCATACATAGTTTATATAGTTCTATTGTCAGTATGGCACCAAAGTTCTCAAGATATAGGGACGCTTCCATGGTCGCTTCAATGTTATTGATAATTGAAGCATGATATGTCATTTGTCATCATTGGAACCTACCTTACCCTGAAACATTACAATTCTACTCAGACTCATAACACTAGCAGAAAAAGCTATACTGTTTCCTTTCTTACATTACTGTTTTCTTCAAATTAGGTACATGATTGGTTTTGGCCGATATGCATTGCATTAGACACCCAGTTAATTCATATGGGTGTTTTCTGCAATTTTTTTTGGCTTACCATCTCACATCTTCATCATGTGAAACTACTTTGTCTTGTTGGCTTATTTCCATTATATTACATGTAACCTTGTAAACTATTCTGTCCACATTTCCCAACCATCACAATGCACAACCAGTCAAACCTACTAGAAGCACTTGAACAGTGGACTGATATAATTTATGAAGGTCAGGGGTTGGATATTGTGTTCCTTGACTACCAAAAAGCATTTGATAGTGTACCACATAGAAGACTACCAAAAAAAACTGAGTGGCTACAGGAGTAAGGGCAAAATACTCAGCTGGGTGAAAGCCTTCTTGTCGGAGCACTGTCAACAAGTGACTGTGGGTGGTGGAAGTTCCGAGTGGGGTATGGTGACCAGTGGAGTCCCACAAATATCAGTTTTGGGACCTGTCCTTTTCTTGATCTATGTCAATGAATTGCCAACAATGGTGAAAAGTCACAAAGATGTTTGCAGATGATACCAAAATGTACAGATGATTCGCTAACCCACACAATGCCAAACTGTTACACAAGGATTTAACTACTTTGGAGAAGTGGTCTGAAGAGTTGCTCCTCAAGTTTGATCATCTGAAGTATCAGATAATGCATTGTGGAGCAACAAACAGTAAAGCAAAATATGTCATGAAAGAAAAAAAACAGTTTACAAAGAACACAAAGTAACTACAGTAGAAAAAGACATTGGAGTGTATGTAACACAACCTCAAGCCAATAACACACTGCAAGAGGGCAGGTAGCAGAGCAATATCAGCACTTCAAAGACTGAGGATGACATTTGATAGACTGGATATGAAAAACTTCAAGATTTTATATACCACATATGTTAGGCCACATCTGGAGTATGGTATACAGGCAGCTGGTCCATACATTACATGGTACAGGATGTCAGGGCACTTGAAAAGGTACAGAGGACTGGAGAGCGACTAAGATGGTTGGACAGATAAAACATCTAACGTATGAGGAACGCTTGAGAGAACTCAAACTACTTAGTATTGAAGAGAGGATCCTGAGGGGCGACCTGATAGAAATGTACAAGATCCTGACAAGACAAACCAACATGGACCCCAACCAGTTTGTTGAACTAAACAAGGATGAAAGAACAAGAGGACACCAAGAAGCTGGTAAAGGGGTCAACTCACTTATCAAGACTCAAGTTGGTCCGCCCCTGTAGCTCAGTTGGGAGAGCGCCGGGCTTCTGATCTCACCCGGTACTGGCAGCCCGGGTTCGAGTCGCTTCGGCGCTCGCTATTTGCCCCTGACTGGGATGGCCGGTGGCAGACGCTCAAGGTCAGGTGACGTCAGAGGGCGGGGCGGACCGTGTCCAGTTATGTCGGGCACGTAAAACTTTCGCTTCTAAATTCTGCCGGACGCCAGGAATTGCTTGATCGGGTGGTGGGGTCAGGGCCTGCGCAACAAGCTATGCTTAGCGCTGGGCTTGACCTTGGCAATCCATCCATTCAAAAACATTCGGACTAAATTTATTATTTAAAAAAAATATATTGCAGATAGAGTCGTTACACCGTGGAATGAACTCCCACAAGAAGTTGTAACTGCTGAGTCCACCAATTCTTTCAAAAACAGACTTGACCAACACTGGGCCACAAAGTACGCTGGCGACATGTCCAAACCTATGAAGAAGGGAGCACCAAATAGACCCTGTCTACACCCAGCTCACCCAACCTAAACCTAAACATTTTGACATATGCAAGTGTTGCATCGTAGGCCATGACAAGATCTTGTCAGCATGTGCACCAACTCAGGCATACATTTGGCTATTTCCAGGTGTGTGCTGAGTGTGTGTGCACCAGGTGTTCCAGGTGTGTGTGCACCAAGATGTTCAGGAGTGGATTGTGTATGCCATCACTAAAAACTGGTTAAACTGACCATAACCTTGCCTGCAGTCTAGATAATCACTGTTCATCTTGGGCATGTACATGCTATGCTTTGCAGTCTGGCATGTTGCGGGAACATTCAATAATGTTTTTATGCCTTTGTTTTATTTGTCTACACATAACTGCAAGTGCACCTAAACATTATTACAGACAGGTACCATTTTGGGAGGCAGTCTGTGAATTTGCTCCTTCAGCTAATGTCCAGTACAGGTAGGGCATGTTGTTCATCAAGTTATGTTTGTACTCACATATAAAGCACAACAATATTTAGTATCAGCTTCATCATATTTTCGCAGTGCACTATGCCCTCTGAACCATTGCACCTTGAATGAGTTTGCATGCTATTTGTGAATAAGTGTGAAACACTACATAACTGGAAAGAACAGTTGTTACTCCACTTCCCTTATTCACTACATAATTGCAGATAGAAGTTGAATTGAGTAAAATCACTTTACACCAACCTAACTTGCCCCCTCTATATGCAGCATGTCTGAAAGGAGGCCCCAGAGGCGTGGTAGGAGCAGGGGGCCAAGACGTCAGCTTTTGCAGCCGGACTTAATGTATGTATTATAATCCTGTGTTTGGTTATATTTTTATATTAATGAACCTAAGCACCTAATCTGAATTCATATACCTAATCTGAACCTAATGGTATATGTTTTTTTCCAGTTTACATGCGTGTTTCTTAGAAATATTTAAAAAAAATATATGACATATATATGCAAATATATGTCATTCTGACCATGATCACAATCCCTTGTCAGTTGTTACTGTTACATACATATATAATGAAGTAGTTCATTCATTTCCATATTGTCTTTGTAAGATGCCCAGCAGGCAAATTAGTACTGATTATTGTTTTTACAGACACAGAAGACAGCAGTCAGTGCTGCTTCATGCAGCAGACCTCAGAGTAATCATTTCAAACAGTTCGCACCATTTTAATTGCACATTGCTTTAGTAGCAGTAGCATTTTAGAGCTTTATAGATCAAGCACATGTGTTGTAGTTATTATGTTTTTCGTCATGTATGATGTTGGTATTACAGGGAGAATGTACTACTATTAATCATATATTAGCAGCAAATGACATGCATATTTGTATCATTGATAATGACTTCAGCTTTCTGTTTTGTCGACTATTACGTCATATGGCGCACATTTTGTTCACATTAGCCAGGTTTGCATGCTTGTAGCTTAGTTTGTGGTTTCTTCCATAGTGTAGTCTAATCCCGAATCCATGTACTTAGTCTTTATTTTGAATTTCTTGCCTGTATTTTGCACAACCGCCAGGAATTATTAAAGCTACATCTGTGTCGCTGGCTCCCGTTCGCTGTTTCAAGAAGACATAAATATTCACATCAATCAGCCAGCGTGATTATTTTCGTCCCTTGTGTCTTTTAGTCCAGTTTGTTTGACTTAGTCCAGCACTTACAAGCCATATGTTATATGTAAGAACAAGTGTTTTACTTATTTTGTTTTGGTAAACAAGTAGGAAATACAAGTAATTGATGTTGTTTTGCCAATTGTGTACCTGAAAAAGTCCCTAATTGAATTTCACTTTTTAACGCTTCATAATTCCATGAATATGTGATAGGCACTTAGCATGACATTGCATGTATGTTTCATCTGCATCAAACGTTGTTAGAGGCGTCTTTGCAGGCAGCGCCGACAGCCATAGTGCTGGACCTGCTCGGCACGATCCTAATCGAGCGCCCAGACGTGCGTTGGGCGTATGCCGACCGACTGCCACCACCATCGCCCAGGCCTGAAGCGGCAGCTGCCGCGGCGCCCAGGCGTCCTGGAGCGCCTCGAGCAGCGGCTCCTGTTCGTCCAGGAGCCGCTGCAGAAGCAGCGCCTGCACGCCCCACCCAGCCGCGGCCGGCAGCAACAGCTGTTCGGCCAGCCTCGCCCGTGCCGGCTACACCAGGACCTGAGTGGTGCCGCTGTACCAGGTTGGTGCTGGTCTGCATTCATACAACCTTGCAATTTGAATTCACAACTGCTACATGCATGCTTGACTGTAAGGTTGCGTTGTTGCGCATATTCCAATTATGACCACTGTGTATGCATATCGTGAGCAATAATCGGGATATTAATTGAGGTTTCATGTAAAGATTGTTGTGCACAAAATATCTTTATTTACGTTAAATGCTGTTGAGCTCTGACATAGTGTCATAGTTTGGCGCACCAGGTTCACTTTACTTGCTTCACTCATAAAAGGTCGTGTAGATATAATTTTGATAGCTACATAGCATGCAACATGAATCTGTCTCCATCAGATGCCGACCGATGCCGTCTGCGGCGGAGCAGACTTGCTGTGGAAATCAGCAGTGCATCACACGCAGCGAGGTGCGTTATCTGTCCTTTTAACCCTCGCCCGTGCAGCGTCCGATCAGTGCGTGATCGTGCAGGGGGGGGGGGGGGGGGGCGGTGGCGGTGGTACGACCCCCCTCCTAGCATTTCGCCCCTAATTGGGCTAGAGCTTCGATTAAAAAACGAGCGTGTTGCTTGTCACGAGAGGAAGCCATTAATACACGATTTTAAGGTCCTAGGTCATTAGGGGACCTCTGAGGTCATGTCAATGACCCAAATGTCATCAAAATTGAAAATGCGTATACATTGAATTGTATCGAGCTAGAATCGTGAATGAGCATATCATAATGCTTAATGGGTGCCAAATTCGTAATCAGCGTCACAAAATGTCCTAGAAACTGCCAAATTCCAAAAAGGTCATGTCAGGTCATTTGAGGTCAGTGACCTCGGTTGACCTGTTGGGGCGCATGACCCCACTGGAATATATAATTATGTAAAATGGATGCCATATTTGAAATCAGCGTCACAAAATGTCCTAGAAACTGCTAGAAGCCAAAAAAGTAATATGTCATTGGACGTCAGTGACCTCGGTTGACCTCGGAAAAAGTCAATCGAGGTCACAATCTCAATGGAAACCACAACTGTCACCTGAAAACACATGTACATATGCTTCCTGAACAACAAACACTATGCAACTGCACAAGTTACAAGGATCAATACTACGGGACGCCAGTTGCGCCTGACTTGACCTTGAAAAACAGGTCAAAGGTCACGGTTCATGTGACTTACAACTTAACAAATTTCAGAATATGTGTTAAATTGTTCACAAGTAGGGGACTGAAAGTTTCATCGCAATCGGTTGATATTTACGCGAGTTATTCCCGAAAAACCGAGGGGGTGGTGTCAACTCCCCACCCCCCACCCTGCACTGGCGAGGGTTAACCCATGTGCATTGTGTATCACTGCCATTTTGTATAGTCTGGCCGCCCTGGTGATGTGCCAGTTACAGAACAATTATGTTTTACCCTGGCCAAACATGGGCGTCAAGTTCAGCTTCCTTCAGTTATCACATTGATATGACTATGAGCAAAAACTTTGAAAGCATGCTCAGTTTGTAGTAAGTCCCATCTATTTGCTTCGACACGTTTTCTTACGTGAGCGGCTACAATAAAGATTGTGCCGATTGTGTTCAAATTTTGTGCGTGGTTAGGGACCTCTCAGCCGCCACTTTCCCACAAGTGAGGGGTCGTGTACTTCTGCACGTGCGCACCCTTTTTGTATCTCAGAAACTACTTGCCCGATGGAGTTGAAATTAACCATACATTTTCTTCGCGCTCGCTCGTTCATCGCCAACTTCGGCGTCTTACTGGTAGTATACGCGCTGCCAAACTGAAGCATTGCTGCTCATATCCACTGGGTATCATTGGACCCACTGGTACCACTGGTATCTAAATCATTGGCGTGTATGGAGCAGTGTCCTAGGATTTCAAAATTTTGGGAAAATGACACCCTATGAATAATATTCTTCCACTCTTTCTCTCAGTTTTACTGTGAATTTTCCACTCCCTAAACTAAGATGTATTTGATAACTAGAAGCATTAGCATATACTAACCGTTTTCCTCCACAGGCTGAAAAGTATTGCCATTTGTAACAGCCAATTCTGATTGGTCAGTTTTGTCAAAGCCTAGTTAATCATATGGTCTTTTTAGGCTGAATATTCCACTCTTAATGCTTATTTTTGGCTGAATTTCCCACTCCACAACCTGTCTTCAAACACCATGTCTGTGTGCTGTTTGCTATGGTGGAACATGCCCGCAGTTGTGCTAATGATAGGTAGCTGCTTATTAGACAAACATGTTAGTCAATATTCAGTCAGGAGTCACATTGATAGGTAGTCAATGTCCAAATGATGTACTGCTTGATGATGTTAGTTTATCAAATGTGGGAATGTATGACGTATGTGGACGAGTGGTTTGGTGTGTCAGACTCTGAATCTAAAGACCCGATTTCGATTCCCAGCAGCAAACATTTTCGCAGGCTCCGATTTTCACCACGGTGTAACGACGCTAATGACAATAGCAGTTGCATGTGTGGCTAAATAACCGAGCCTTACATACGTGTAATAGTACATCGAATGTTGTATAAATTTGTTACCACACCATCAGCAGACCCCCCCCCCAAACAAAACAAAAACTGGTTACATTTTTTGTCCTAAATCTGTCCTGCAATGTTTTCCAGGAGTTACAACTTGTGCTGGATCCAATCATGCTGCAACTGGGTCGTATCCAGCACGAGCGGTGGGGGGAGGCGGAGCCGGTGCAAGGCGACGTGGAAGGCCTTCACCGGCAGTTCCGGTTTCAGGCATACCGCCACTATGCCATGTGGTGGTAAGCAATTTTATATCATAATTTCGCTCATCGCCAACGACTTAATTTTCGCTACATTGACTGTATGTCATTTTGGCAATGATCACAATCGCTTCTGACAGACAGTTATAATAAAGTAGTTCATTCCCTATTGTCTTTGAAAGATATTCACCAGGCAAATTAGTAGCAATGTCCAGAGCATTCTTTGCTGCCTAGCCTTCAAGTTAGGTTTTAAATTAAGGTTAGAAAAACAGCAAGCCCTGGTAAAGAATACTTAAAGCTGATGGGTGGGGGTCTGCTGTGGGATCCGACCTACACAAAGTATACAATTCTTCGGATTGCAGTTTACCCAGATGACATCGCATAACCATGCCTCGGTCAACAATTTATCACTCCAACTTCTTTGGTAGCTTTATGATTAATAACAAAGTTAACAAACTGTGAGCCTATTGTTTGCATTTATTTGGTAATAAAATGTTTCAGAAGTAAACTATAACAATTAATTTGTTGTTTTATGAACAGCTTTGTTTTTGCTGTGTCCTTGCCAGGTGGGGATCGCTTGGACGAGGGCATCGGCGCGTCATCCCTTCGTGCGTCGTCTGTGGGATCCGACGCGCGTACCCAAGCCCGCAAGGTTTTTACAGTGGCTATAAAGACATTCCGTTGTAGATGATGCGCCACTGGTTGGTTGATGTTGATGTCCGGCTGGTTGGGTGAATGTGACAAGCGCGGGTGGGGGTTGTTCAATCTGTGATCTCGAAAATAGCAAGCATTGCTCCGGGTTATGATAACACATTTCACTGCTTGTACTTGTTCGTACTGTCACATTAGTGTGACATGCCCTGCGAATTAACTTTCCTGGAAATCATTACCTGAATCTGACCCGCTCTAAGTCTGAATCTGACCTTGGCACCTATATCATATTTGTGTTTTGTATCAAAAGATCGGCTATTCATTTGTCTACAGTAATGCATAGTTGGTGGTGCTATGTCGAACCGTCGGGAAACCGCGTTGGAAAACCTTTGGGATGGGTAAAATTGCCTTGCCCCCACCTGTGCGCATGTTGAATGACTACCTGCTCAGCGCCGACTCCCGCGTTCAGTCTGCGTGTCGTTATGTATCATGTTGTGTATGTCATATCGTGTCACTTTGTGTGTTATTGTAATGAGTAATGTTTTCGTTTTCAAGTTGTATTACGTAATGGTCCACTGTTCTTGTTGTTATCGCAAATAATGACTTACTTTGGTACAATGAAATGTTTTATTGCAAAGGAGAAATGATGAATTTACATCACAGGACAACTCATCGCAAAGGCTTAACACATACATTGGACGACACAGCTTCACACGTCAAATGTAACAATACATCACGCATACCACAATAATAAACAGCAAACAGCATGAGTACGGGGTAAAACAATGCCGCATATTACATTCATTACAATGAGGTATGTTGCATGGCTTCCAAAACATCAGTGCGAAACCAAGGCACAGCAAGCATAACTTGAGACGCGCAACATGACATGACGAAACATCATAATTATCGAACCGGTCCAGGGCAATTGCCATTAATCAACACAACACTAGAGCCACAGCAGCCGGCCGAGCAGCTGCTCCTTGCCGACGGCGTCAACCGAGACGACACACACACCGTACACCTTGTCCGGCTGGCTGAGGTTGAGCAGCACCAGTCCGAGCAGGAGGCAGCGCGAGGCCGAGTTCCAATCGCACCAGCCTGGGCGCGGCCTGCGAGCAGGCGGCATGCGCCGCCGCCCATGACCGCCGTGAACAGCTGCAGCAGGGTCAGCCGGTCCGGCGGGGCGGTGGCGGCCGGCGGTGCCACGTCCTCCACGCTGAGGGCGGCCAGCTGGCGGAGCCTCCTGACGGTCGGTGGTGACCGGCTCGGCGGGCGTCTCCACCAGCTAGATAAGCGCGAAGTATGCCTGCACCTGGGGACGGCCAGAGGCAGACATCAGACACACCAGGCGCCGGTGGGCGAACCAAGCACCGGCATAACGCGACAGATAACATCTACATATACGTACAATAGTTGAGCCATTGACGAGCGGAAGGAAACGTATACGACTATAACCTCACGTGCATGTCGACAATACAAATGTTGATTTTTAGCTAAATGCAACTCGGGATTGGTGTAAATGGTGAAGTATGGGATGTCCAACCAGACTATTCCAAACTGAATCACGTTCGGTACCGGCAGTAACGGATCGACCAGCAGTGGCTTTTCCTTCACAAATAACTGGCACTATGTAAAAAGAAGAAAACAATTTCACCTTTCTAAGTTTGTGTTCGTAATTCTTTTTTTGTAAGTACCGGTGACGAATGAGACAAATATCATACATACAGCAAAATACTCGAATTCCGCAATAGCCTACACAAACACCTGATAAAGCACCCCATCTCCATCAACGCATCGCCACAGTCACCCAAGATTTCATTCAAACTCCGACAAACCGTCATGTCGCTCTAACCAGCCGCATTCCTGGGTCGTGCTTACCTGTAGCACAGTCTAGGACACGAACTTGGCGCGGATGGCGATCTGCTCGTCCGGGCTGAGTCGGCAGCGGTCCGGCAAGGTGAGCATCAGCGTCTCCAGCAGCACCAGGTCACAGGCCAGAACCGCACGCGCAGCGTCTGCTCCACACTGGCGGCCAGTAGCGACCCGCCCAGCCGACTGCTGAACTGCTTATGTACGCCCTCAGCAAGCGTGAGATCCTTGCCGTCCACCTGCCCAGGCACAGGCACCGTCACACACGGCCCTCATAACATGGCGGAGGGGGCAGGGAGGCCAAGACTCACTTTTCTCTTGCTAGTTGGAGCTCTGCTCCGGCCGACACGTAAAACCGCGAGAAAGGTCATAAGTGGGACAAAAAAGAATGTTGTCGATATTCCGACTAGCGGTGTGGCAACCGTGTTACCAGCTGATCCCGACTGAGACTAAAAGATATGCCACCGAACCCAGACTATTTGGCAATCATAGGGATTGGATTGTCACAACCAAAACGTTTACGCACAAGCAATTTGTTTCTTCTGTGATGGTTGTAGTTGTTATATTCGCGTAACAATGTTTTTAAAAGCTACGATACCTGAAATTCAACAAATCTGCCGTGCAACGCAAGTGCATTTTTGGCCATTTAGAGGTTTTTACACCGATATGTCCGTAACAACGATCCACGTCATCCCACCAAATATTTGTTTGACAACTAGCATGATTCGCCCAGAATTTTCGATTTTCTTGTTTTTAAATAAGCGCAAGTAAGAGGCTTGCCCAGTTTGGTACGGAAATAAAACGCAAGTTCCAAGAGATGCAACGAATAAACGCATGTTCTTCTTTCACTCGTCAGATTCAACAGATAAAAACGCAAGTGCGCACTTGCGTTCTTTTTCCGTTGACTTTTGGTAGTCAAATATACTGATAAAAAAACGCAAGTGCGCACTTGCGTTCTTTTTCCGTTGAATTTTGGTAGTCAAATATCACTTGCTTGCTACTTGTCGTTTGTTAGCATTGGTATGTTCGGAAAGGCGTCGGTTTTTCACTTTGGGATTAGTTTGAGTCGACAGGCCTTCCGCCAGCTCCGAGTTTTGAGGTGATAAATGAGGTTGTCCGATAAGGGAACCTGTGGTTATTATTGTACCTTATTCAACTTTAGACTAGTGAACGGAAGATTGAAGACAACCAGCCAGCACCAAGGTCATTGCCCGGATTCCCAAGACGGCGCGGCCTATGGTCGCTGACTCACTTTCAGCATTGATAAACGAAGCTATGAGCAGCCCCACCTCATCATCGTGGTGGAAGTTCCTTTCGTTCGCTTTTGTTATACTACGCGCACCAGATTCCCTCAAAAGCGGCGAACGACGTCTGACCATGGCCTCACACATGTACGTCATGTCGCCGGGTTGGACTCCGCGCCTTCTCCTCCGGTAACGGTACAGAGGTGCGCCCCCGCTCCACGTACGGCTACCCCCGAATCACTCGCACGCCGGATTCAAGCGAAGTGTGCCGACGGAGATATTCGCGCCGGCCTCCACCTTCCAACCTCCAGTGATACCTTCGCTGACCCCGCCGATGACGTCATCACCGCCCTACGTCAGAAGCACCCACCTGCACCACCCGACCAGAGTCTACTGCCGCCTCCGACCCTCCCCCACTGACTGTCACGGAAGAGCAAGTGCATGGTGCCATTTCTACAATGCCACCAGGTTCGTCTGCTGGTCTCGATGGAATTCGACCGCTACACCTGCGCCAGTTGCTCTCCCGAGAGGCCGCCGAGTCTGGCCGCCGTCTTCTCACCTCGATAGCAGCACTAACTAGTAACTAACCAGGTACTGAGCGGCCTCGTACCGGAGTGCGGACGCGACTCTGTTCGGAGCGTCACTCTGCGCATTGAGGAAGAAAGACGGTGACCTGTGTCCGCTAGCTGTGGTAAGCGTGTACCGCCGCCTGCCGGGACACGCTTACCACAGCAGGTGTAGCGGTCGATGGAATTCGACCGCTACACCTGCGCCAGTTGCTCTCCCGAGAGGCCGCCGAGTCTGGCCGCCGTCTTCTCACCTCGATAGCAGCACTAACTAGTAACTAACCAGGTACTGAGCGGCCTCGTACCGGAGTGCGGACGCGACTCTCTGTTCGGAGCGTCACTCTGCGCATTGAGGAAGAAAGACGGTGACCTGTGTCCGCTAGCTGTGGTAAGCGTGTACCGCCGCCTGCCGGGACACATCGGAGCGAGACACATCGCAACCACTCTTGGTCCGGAGCTGCGCCCCACCCAGCTCGGAGTCGACACACCGCTGGGCTGCGAAGCCGCAGTACACGCAGTGCGCGAATACATTGACGCCGACGCCACCAGCCATAGCACCCCGCGAGTCCTGGTCAAGGTTGACGTGCGAAATTCCATCCGCCGTGACGTCATCTTAGCCAGGATATACGAGCGCTGCCCAGAGGTTTACCCGATGGCACGCCAAGCCTACCACCTCCCGACACCCCTACATATTGGCGACCAGACGTTGTCTTCCTCCAGCGGCGTCCAGCAGGATGATCCCCTCGGACCTGCTGCCTTTGCCCTCGCCGTCGACCCCTGCGCCCGGGCCATACGGTCGCCACCCAACGTGTGGTACCTTGATGACGCCACGTTCGCCGGCCCAGCGGACATAGTTCAATCCGACCTTCGTTCGCTCGCCAAGGCTCTCCCGGAGCTCGGCCTTCAGCTGAACCCCGCTAAGTGCGAGGTCACCCTCCTAGACAAGCACCTCCGGCAGCTCATGACGCAGCAATAGACGCCATTCGCAATGCCTTGCCGGAGATCGTGGGAACTCCGCTGAACAGCATCACACTACTAGGCTCACCGCTGCGCGACGTCAGCGTCCCTGCAGCTGTCGATGGCGCCACCGATATCATCAGACCTCTCTGCACCCGCCTCAAACACCTGGACCGCCACACTGCCATCTTCTTCCTCGTCCACTATGTGTCAGCGCCTCGTCTCGTATACCTGCTCTGGTCAGCGCCCCTGTACCAGGTATCGCATACACTCAAAGGTATAGACGAGCTGGTACGTGAAACATTAGTGGATATCCAACGTCAACATCATTGGACGTCCGTGAGAGCAGGCGAAGCTGCCAATCAGACCGAGGCCTCGGGAGTGCGCTCAGTTGAGGACCTAGTACTACCATCCTACATAGAATCCCTGCACGCTGCTCTTCCTCTCGTCCGCAGCATCTCCCCGGGGCTGCTCCCAGCCAGCGGCGTGCCCCCACCCTGCAAACAGCAATTCACCAGTTTGCAGAGGTGACAGGGATTGAAGAGTTGCCATCCTCCTCATCTGCCAGCAGCCAGCGGGCCTGGGACACCCGTCAGCCACTGCGGTCCGCGATCGGATGGTTGACTCTGCTAACCAGCCGCATCGGGCACTCCTGGTCGCCGCCAGTCAGCCACACACCGTCGCCTGGCTGCAGGCTGTCCCCGTGCCGAGCCTCGGCCTGCATCTGGACGAGGAGTTTGTGCGGGTAGCAGTGGCACTCCGCCTCGGAGTCGCTGTCTGCGAACAACACTGATGCCGTCTTTGTGGACGCCAAGTAGATAAGCTTGGCCACCATGGGTCTCCTGCGTGAAGAGCGCCGGCCGCCTCCCACGTCACGCTCACCTGAATGTTGTGGTGAGGCGTGGTCCTGGCAAGTGCAGGCATCCCCACAATCCTAATCCAGTCGGCCTCGATCGGGGAGACGGGAAGCGGCCAGATGGTCTAACGCTGTTTCCGTACAGTGGAGGCATGTGTGTGACCTGGGACGCTACCTGCACAGACACTTTTGCCGACACCGTGCTGATCCAGTCCGCCCTCGAGCCCGGTACCGCCGCTCGCGCTGCAGAAGCCAGAAAACGGAGCCACTACTCGGAGCTTAGCTCACGCTATAAGTTCGTGCCGATCGCGATTGAGATTGAGAGTGCTCGCCCTGCCACCTCCAATTTCGTCCGTGAGCTGGCCAGCTTATAACTGCCCACACCGGCGAGCGCAGGGAGACTGAATTGGTATTGCAACGCCTCTCGATCGCAATCGTACGCGGTAACGCCGCTGTAGTCCTCGCCACCGCTGCCACAGACCGAGCGACGGCAAAACACGGGCAATGCTTTCCACCAGACGGGACAAAGGAGCATGCTCACGGAAGGCGCATGCGACCTGTACGGGATGGTGGGGCACAATGGCAGTCAGCACAGCGGCCACTACACTGCCTACTGTCTCAACCAGCGGCCGCCAGCTGCCTCCTCACCGACGATATTAATGTCCAGGAGTGCACCGCCGCCAGGGTCCAAGATGCAGCAGCCTACATGCTTTGCTACGCCGCCAGAAACTCGAATCTCTATAGGAGCTGAGTGCGGCGAGCTGGCGTCTGCCCGTCTGTCAGAGGAGCCGCCGTCGGTGGCCGCCCCTCACGAGTCCCCACCGCCGTCCCCGCCCAGACCGCAGCTTTACCCGACACCACAGTCGGCCAACGGCGGCGGCGGCGGACGCTCCCGGCGCGGCCGCGGCGCTGGAGGCTTTTCTGGGGGTCGGCCTATATCCTACTACTCGCGCCGGAGTGTCGACGTCAGTGGTGGATCGCCAGCCAGCAAAACTCTCCGCGTCCCGGCGGTTCGAGACGCAGCAACGGCATTCCCTGTTCAGCGGACGGCCCCATTGTCGCGGCAGAGCAGCCGCCGCTCCGCGCCCTGTGGACAGCCTACCGGCGAACTCCTCCCAGCTGGCCTCTGGACCAGGGGACGGCTCCTGAGCGGCGCGTTTCAGCTCTTCCTGCCTCCCGATCAGAGCAGAGATAGACTATGCTCGACGACGATGATGATGTGTTGTGTTTTGTTTGGGCAGCTATGACCTGTCCGCTGTGCAAAATTGATGCTTTACCGTTTGCCACTCAAACCTAAATGTATATAAATACGGTATGTTATTGGCTCCAGATACCATATGTCATTATACCTTAAGAAATATTGACAGACAGCCAGTACCGCAGTTTTGAATACTAGGAAAAGGTAGCTAAATGTAACTCCGTACAATACATGAGACACAATACGCACTCAGCATGACGTTGGCAAAATTCAGCACGTCTTCATTGGCCCGCTTTGCATCTTGATGCAAAACAGCTTTGCGCTTTGCATTTTAATCACTGTGTGCACTTGGGTTTGCCGTCACGGCTCTGAAACGGCCTTCTTGCCACACAAATAAAACGCAAGTCTGCACTTGCGTTTTTTTGTCGCTTGTTGCGATGGACTTCCGTTCCTTTTACGCGTGGCTCATGCACTTGCGTTTTATTTTCGTTGGGACATTCACGAATTCCGATCCCAGTCAATGAAGAAAAACTTTTGTGGATTTTTTTTGGAAAGTATTTCTTAAAGTGGATAAACAAGTATATGGAGAAATTTATTTCAACGTGACGATTACGGTGATATAACATTTATGTCTGTACCACCAACCGCTGCAATGTTATGGCCGAAAATATATAAAAATAACTCCTGAAAAGTTGCTAAAATGCACTTGCGTTTTATTTGCGTTGCACGGCAGAAATCACGACTATGGGCGCCGCATGATTATACAACCGGTCAAGGGCTGTATTATAATGAATCAACACGGCGTTCTGCTCCCGGCAACACAACACCTCAGCAATCGCTATTAAGCATGCATTGCAGGCGCTAGCGCGTCGTCCCCAGTTCGAAATGGTACATGACACAGTTATTAATACACAGCATAACTCCAGTCTTTGCCAGCAAGCGACCTTGCTGGTGGTGGTGTGGGGGGCACTGCTGGTAGTCCCTCGCGGTACGTGGACATGTGTCTCTGTCAACTCGTACCACCACACTGACCCTGCAACGTCCGAGGTTGACACCGCAGTAGCAGCCCTGGAACTGCTTCTATCTGGTCCACTGGTCCTCTGCGGCTGAGTCTGGTCGCTCTGCTGGCCTGAAACATACCATTGCTGATTGTAACTGCAGTCCATATAAAGGCTATGGTACAGGAACTGGTTCCACGGCTGGCCTGGCTACATTTCCTGATCAGGGGGGGGGGGGGGGATTCAACTCCCCTGTCAATGGCGGGTTAACTGCGTTCAAATGGAGCAGCAGAGAAGCTGATTAGTGACAAATGCATAACTAATACATTATTTGGAGAACACATGTGAAATATGTGACATTAACACATAGGGAATTGGGTAATAGTTCAGTAATTCACCTCCCCAGTATTACAGCACTGGGGAGCCTGAACAAGTGGCGGGCGGTGCTGCCAGCTTGATGACGTCATTGAGAAAGTATACTTAATGCGTAGGCTGTTTACTACTCGATCAGACCTAATGGCTATGAGCAGTGGGTTTTCTCCCAATCGGACTTAAGCGAATCTTAGGTTTCATCCCGATCAGACTGAATAGCGGGATTAGGTTAGGTTAGACAGGCATACACCATTAAGTATACCCTCTCAATGACATCAAGCTGCCAAAACCGCTTGCCACTTGTTCAGGCTCCTGTGCGCCTGCTGTAACACTGGGGAAGTGAATTACTGAACTATTACCAGGAATTGTAACTCAGAGCAAAATGAAGTTACTCACCATAGCAGACTTTTGTCAGGCACCGCCATCTTATTACAGGAACAATTTCCCTTTAACTACATTGAACTGTTGATCACTGAAGTGCTTCTGGCATATTCTTGGGTTTCTCATTTGCTTGTAGCAGTCTGAACAATGAAGTACCCAGTTGCCCTTCTTGATTGCTCAGAGGAAGCATTTGGTAGCCGATGTGCAGCATCTAGACTGTAACAGTCACGTATCATGCAAGACATTGCTAGTTGATGCTGGAAAATCAAAACATCAGTTATGCACTGGTGACCAAACATCAGCAAACAATCACATTAGGATTGGCCAGTATGCAAAACGTGGCAAGTTTCGACAAGATCTCATCGGGGCAGGGTTGGCACCAACACATCAAAATTGGGGCAGCTTTTGAAAATTTTGGGGCAGCTTTTTAACATTTGGGGGCAGTTTTGGAGATTTGGGGCAGCTTTTAAATGCAGGGGCAGAATTGTAAAGTTAGTGCAGCTGTGGGAATTTTGGGGCAGCTTTTGACTTTTGGGGCAGAAGTAACAATTTACCGATCCACACTAGATAAAACGCGATCGTGATTACGACCGCCAGCTTTTGGCTGAAAGGTGAATCCATACTAGATAAAACGCGATCGTGAATCATCATCCCCCCCCCCCCCCAGGTCAACATTATTTGCTGACTGAGGACCGAAATGTCCTCAGGGAAAAAAGGGGAAAATCCTGCCCCAAATGGGACAGCTTGCTGTCCCATTTGGGACAGGATTTGGCTATCCCAAATATCTTGTTGATGTTCCTGCCACGTTTTGCATACTGGACTGGATTGGTACGGGAGTGTAGGAGTCACCATCAAATGCCTTTGCCATCAATAGTTGTATCTTTTAACTGGGATGCAGCTGCTAGCTCCCATTCTTGCCAGCAAATTCAGGAGTTATTCAAAGCAAATGGCTATAGAAAGCAGCTTGTGCGCCGCCTGCACCAGGAAGTAGTCTAAATCACAGAAAGGACGACCTCGTAACATTGGACAGAATGAACCAGGTCAGCAAAGGAAGAAGGAAGAGCACAAGTCACTTGACGGGTACCTGACCAGTGTTGGATTTTTCATTTCACAACCTGGTCCCGGAGAGTAAAAACCCATAGGTGGAGAGCAAAATTGTATTGTCAGGCAAGTTAAGATTTTCATTTTGTTTTAATTATTTTACTTGGAAAGTAAAAAATCCTGATTTGTAATAGATATTAAATCACTGTGAGGAAAATTTAATTATATTTTAACTACAATGTCGGTAAGATCAGGCGAAAAGAGAGCAAATTTCCTGAACAAATAAATATGAAGAGCAAAATTCTTTGGACCCAAAAAGCCCAGAAAATGGCAAAAATTCCAAGGCTGGCTTGCCGTACATTGACGAGTGTGTGTGCGAAAGTTAACTCTATTGCTAAACAATCTCACATGGAGTGGCGGTTGCATGGCCAAACACTCTGAAAAGCTGTCTTACTTGTTCTGCCTTTTCACAACCACAGTGTCCGTCTGGTTTACACGTTTGCAATGTGTGCGAGCCTGGTCTTAAAGGTGGATGTTTAACTTCTGGGGTAGTTTATAAGATTCCATGTGTCGTCTGTGGGGCCAAGGGGGAAGATGTGACCTACATAGGGGAAACAAAAAGACCAATCAGACTGCGTTTTGATGAACACGTCCTCACTGCCAAAAACAAAACCCCTGAGACACCTATTGGAGATCATTTCATAGCGGCTCACCGGGGCATCAATGTCTACATGGAGAAATCCCCTTATCTGTTGAGATTTTACCCAAAAAAACTAGTGACCATCAGCACAGAAAAATTTATGAATCCCTCCACATTTGAAAATATAAACTGGTGCTGAACAGAAATGTTTCGTCTTGGCACATCATTTGACTGGTTTTAGAGGAGTGTTCACTAAAAAGCAATACTGACTTACATGTTTGTGTTATTTTGATGAGTGTGTTATTAAAGTATAGGTACCATGTATGCTATCACGTGAAAGGTGCAGGGAAATTGATAATGTAACCACTGGCTAGGCTTTGGTGTGACATATTCATTCATCTTTGCTTTATTGTATATGTGATCATGGCCCGTGGCCGAAAATTCATATAATATATATATATAAATGCACTAAAACTTGAATAGTATTTTGTAAGGTCATATCAAAATATTTCTCACCATTAAATAGTTTGATCTGTATGGTTTACAACACCCTTTTCACAACTTACTGACGGTAGTTAAAATACTTAAAATATAAAATAATGATACAATATGGTAGATATAAACTTACTCTGCTACAATTTCTTCTTGTTCTTGGTGGGTTAGGTACAATATCAATATTGACAATATGCGATGTAGATCACCTTGGCCTTGGCATACGTGACAATTCTTGCGCTCTTTGCCATCTGGATGACGATTGTAGAAGGAGTTACTAAATTCAAGACGCTTTTGGCCAGGACGATAATGTCATGTCTTTGTTCGTTTTTCATCAAGTTTAGAGCTTTGAATTATCTGCAAGTCCTATACTGGATCAAAAAAAGACTATTCAATTCAATTCTTGCGGGACTCTTTATAACTACATACTGTTCGTTCGGGTTTTGTGGTTTTTGTGGATTTTTTCCTTGCGGCCTTTAGCGTTGAGAATTTGGTGGTGGCGTATTACTTTTTTGGCATGCAAATTCATGAAAAACATCGAATTTTATGGGAAAAACTAGGTAACTGCTGCTGTCGTTGGAAAAAACACGTTTTTTTAATCAATATATTGCTTATTGTAACCGGAAATATGCCATAAGTGAGGTGTTTTCATTTACATAAAAGAGATGACTGACTCCGCCTCAACCAGTACTTCAGAAAGTACGCGGTGGCATCACCGCGCACTTTTAAATGTTCTTACGTGCAGAAGAGGAAATTTCCATAAAAATGTGACTACCGTGTGACTTCTACCACCTTTATAAGTAAGTTTTACTATGTAACTCAATTTTTCTGGGAAAAACCCGTATAATCCCTTTAACCTGCGCCCCGCTGGGGGGGGGGGGGGGAATCTACCTCCCCTCCCGGAATTTCTCAATAACTTGAGAACTATAATAGATATCAACGTTCAACTTGCAGTACCTGATGTGCATCAATTCTACGTCTTCTCAACAATTTCCAGTGAAATTGATGTAGTATTTTGGGAGATAATGACGTTTTAATGACGCCATGTCATTCCGTTTTTGGTGGAAAAACGATAAATGTTTGAACAATCGTAGAAAATAGAATTGTGAAGCAAATTGCAAATAAAAACGCCAAAAGCAAGCAAATTACATTTTCTTCAAAATGGCCATCTCATATTTGTGAAAGTTTATGTTTTTGACCCCCAAAATAAAAATAAACTTTTGTTTCAGGGAAAAAATCCACAGCACAAATTTTTGTGAATTTGAGAAGTGCATTTCCTAAGCTCGATTACCAAAATAAGGTGACCGGCCCAAATCCACGAAGAAAAAAAAATGTGGATACTTTTTTTGCCACAAAAAAAAAGATCCCCCCACCATGGAGAGGCTGGATCCGCCAGTTACACAATTTGTTACAGAGCTTAACTCAACGGCATCAGGGGTGTAGTTTTATAAAAATGATTGTGGGTGCCCAAATTTAAACTCCATGTACTCCCCCTACTCCCTCTCCAGTAGGCAAAAAAAATGACGCTGATTTTGCATAGCTTTACTTCTGGCTGGTAAAGGGACACTCCCGCCTTCCCAAAAGTTGTTAAATGTACACCGCTTGTGGTGCAAAATATGAAGTAATTGCTGCCGGACACGATTATGACATTTGTTTCTCGCAAACGGTGCTCAATTTCATAAAAAGTTAAGTTTAAATATTTGGGTTGCTGACGTCATATTGAGCTCTAGAGAGCTACACAGAAATCCTTTACGCTGCCAAACTATGGCACAATTATTTCGAGACAATTCTGGCGCCTTGAATACAAAGCAAACCAATTACCAAACCATTTGAAACACGCAAATATATCCAAGTCTAACCTTAAAACAAGTCGACTATCATCACCATTTGGTAAAGAGAGCTGACGTCATCGGCTTTAGACCCCTATTCAAATACACGTGGGGTTTATTCGTTACAATTGTCAAGACCAAGCTCGATTTTCTTTTCGATTAGACCTATGTGGTTGTTTTAACTGCTACCCTACTTAATTTCAATGCAAATCCAACAACATGGCTATCTCAACTCAAAACTAATGTTAAGGTGGGAGTGTCCCTTTAACTGCCCAACACGTTGATTGACTGGAAAACGGAAACAGACATAACTGCCTGCAGTCAACGTGAGGATAGCTTTAGTCCTAAAATATTATAACGCACTATCGCAGAATACGTAGCCATTGTCACACACGGGAATAAGCAAGTATACAGTTGACTACAATGTGCAAACGGCATTGTGCCAATGTGCCATGAAGAATATGTAACAAAGGAATTTTCCGTCGGCAGTTGCTTTGGCTAACTGAAGACGAACAAAAGCAACAATATTCAAGTGAAGTATTTACATGTATTTTATAAATTTTGTGTACTATTGCCCAGAGGTAAAAATCTGAGGACTCCTTGGCGCTTACATTTTTCAAGAGCTTTTGATTGCATTTTCCGTTTGTTCTTAGCATCATACATAGTAACCGAGATTTCGGGAATTTCTTGAGCAAAGTCCTAACCTCGGGAAATTTTACCTGCGATGACCTCTGATGACCTCAATATTGACCTGAGACAAAAATGGTCGACTCGGCTATGCATGGTCTTGTTAAGTGTTTTCAAACGGGTTTTCTGCGTCCCTTTTAGCTTTCGAGCTAGGGGGTTCATTTTGACCCCCCCCCCACCAGGGCGAAGTTGTCTCAGAGGCCACCCGGGCGTGAATTAAAAACTTCCCAACATGTTTCCGATGTGGCACAATGCCGTATAATGCAAAAAACATCTCCAATAAAAACAAAACATCTCACATCAGACAAGTACCTGGGGGCGGGGGGGGGGGGAAGTAATGTTAAGGAAAAGACGATATGTGGATTTATAGAGATTGTCGATTAACATATAAATGATAAAAGTGAGAGCCCTAGACACTTTACGTAATGTGTTATCATCGTTTCCAGCATTGACACTTCTGTGTGTGGGTAATTATTTCATTGGATAATTAAAACGGCATCGATTATGCTTGTGAAACACTTTTTTATTGTTGTCGGTATTACCCCTCAGGTGGTTTTGCCAGATATAAGAAGATGATGTGCAAGCAGTTCTTAAAATGGTGGCAAAAACAAACCATTGATATGCATATCGAGTCATTCGCATTATTTGCGTTATGTTTTGGCAAGTTTCTTTCGAATTTTCAGCGAAGTCGTTTGATTTACTATGGACACTTAATTTGAACTCATAACGTGTCATCCACCCGTGAGGGTACCTACCTAAAACGAAATTAATTGACTAAAGTAGCTTCAAACGATCGTCCACCCTTCATAGTTGCAAATGTATTACGAAGAAAACTTCTTAACGTTTGAGAGCAAGACAGATAAAGTTCAAGTGAATACTCTATATAAAATGCAATACTATAATGGTGATCGCCGGTCGGGGCTACCCGCCGGTCGGGCTATCTCACAAAATCTTGCGGAAGCGCCTAAAAGTATAGTTTGTTTTTATTAGAATACGTTCATTCATTTACTGGCTACACATATAAAATTGATTAACCTATAATGCGTTATATAGTGCGTTTATGGTAAAATTGAAAGAGCTTTAACAGTTTCTTTGGAACACCTTCCAAAGCTAAGGTGGTCGGGCCTCCCCTGCCTTCCCTAATATATATGTAAGTTAGTAAAACATGTGCATTGAATCCATTGAACAATTTCCAGTATGAAATAAAACAATGTTTGAATAAAAAAAAATACTCACTTTCTTGACAGCTTAAAGGAAATAGTTCACCTTCAACATGGGATTTTGAACTGAAATAGCAGTTTTGTAGCCCGTGTTGAGAAATCCTTATCTGCAACTTTTCTTGGCTGAAAAGAC